>JAVKLF010000083.1:16988710-17002479 GCA_034783495.1 Millerichthys robustus
CCCCCCCCCCCCCCCCCCCCACCACCACCACCATTATTTGTACAATGTTCAAATCTCTTAGTTTTTAGCTCATGTACAAGTTTCCCCTTGGGCTGCCGTCATCATCTGTTTTACAATTATGGTGGCCCTCAAAGGACTAGCTGTACTGAACTTTGACGTTTTGTATTTAACTTTGACAAAACACGAAACGTCATGTTCTGCATCTCATTGCTAAAGCTGAGCACCAATAACAAACAATAACTGAGCTCTACGTGGTATTTCATGCACATAAACAGAGTTTTAACACATTCTACTATAAACACTGAAAAGTGCTACATGTACAACTGACTAAATGTGAAATAAATTAAACAGAAATACTATTAAAAGTAAAAAAAAAGAGTTTCACTCACTGATGAGTTGGGGTAAGTAGCTGCTGTCTTGAATTCTCTCCCATATTCCTACTGTTGGCTACCGGCTCCTTTTGAACCCAGTACAGCTCCACCTATAGGAGACGACGAACAAATGTTGTCAATTTGCGGGTAAAATAATCAACATGGATTATGAGAGATGTTTGGTCAAGCCTCGTTTAAAGCAGCATACACTTATTTTAAGACAATATATCTTCGAAGCTCTTGTGAGCCACAAAAAGTGCTGTAGTAGGCCACATTTGGCTCGTGGGGCCTTGAGTTTGATACGTGTTAGAGTATCAAAATTTTACCTGGTGTCCATTCTGAATCGGGTTGATTCCAGATGTTCAGTTCTAGGTGTACACTGAAAGATTACTTTCTGAGAATCTAATTAAAATTTAATTAAATCTAATTAAAATCTGTCTACTGGTTCATGAAATATTTTACTGACAGACACAAACAGACTCACTCTAATATATTATCCTCTCACCTTTGGCAGCAGGTGATGTGGAGTAACTGTGCTTTATAAAAGCAAAACTAAAAACTTAATTGATTGTTAGGTTAGCAATAAATCCGACCAAGTTAATCTGACTTTTCCTGCGTAATCAAGTATATAAATGTTTGAACGATGCTACAGTGTGGGACTTTGAGAAAACAATATGTTGCAATCCAAGTTTACACTACACTTGAGTCCATTCAAGGTGGAAAATGCAGATGACAGTAGCAGAGGGTTGTCTTTCATTAAACTGATTTGATGGTTTATGATTCTAGCTGACATGCAGTGAAGCGTGTATGTCTATAATTAGTTTTACAACTAGCCGATGACCTGAACTGAATGTGCTTGTGGAGATAAAGACAATTCTGAAATCAGTGTTGATGCCTTTTATTGGAAAAGTGTGGAGTTGAACTTTTCTCTTGCCATCATTAATAAAATCATAATGGCAGAGCACCAACCTAAAATGTGACTGTCTTTGAAGAGGCGTTATCATTCAGTGTCACAGTTACATGTCTGCTTACCAGCTTAACACCTGAAACTGTGGCTCAGATGTGTGAAATGCTCTGAAACTAAAGGTGGGTGTGATTACCAGTCAAATTAAACCTGAGATGTCAGTTACATGTGTCAGTGCTTCCACTCCTACACTTGGTGGTTTTGTAGGGAGTGACAGGCTGGCTGTTGATTATATTCCAGTGTGAAAGCGAACTCACCAACACACAGTGACTGTTTAGAGTACCTCCGTCTTTGTTTGAATTTTTTTTTCTCTAAAATGTAAGTGATTTTTCCTGGTTCTGACTGCTGAAATTGCCACTATTTCACACTGTCTTATAATTTTGTTATAAAATAAGATTTTATTAATTTTTTTTCCCTAAAGAAAGCTTTTCTATTTACTCCTGGCTGTTTTTTTAGCAACTGTTCTTTAAAGTTAAGCTTTTAGAAACTGATTAAATAAGTCCCCTCATCCATTACTTGCTGGGGTATTCAGTTGTCATTTTCCTTTTTCTTTCTGAAATAAAATAATGTGTCCTGTGACTTTTGACTCACTCTGTATTTTGTATTTCTGTATGTTTTCCTTTTTATTCTGATTTTCAGTCCAGTTTTAACGTTCATCTCAGCAGCTGCAGCAGACAGTATGAAGGCAAAGAAATGTTTTTCTATTTTTATAACTTGTGTTGGTGGTTCTGCTGTGACTGATTTACAAAATAATATGCATTTCCACGGTAAAAGTTCCTGCTTGTGTTCTTTCACATGCACCTGTTCATACGGAAAGCTTTAAACTAGCAGCTTTTCAAATTCAATTTGTTAACATTTTTATGTTCACAAATTGTTAATTTACATAGAAATGAAGGATTTTCCTTTTTAAAAGGCTGGAAATGAATTCTTTGTGAAGAGTAATTCTCCAGCTTGAGCTGCTTGAATCTTAATTCAGGAGCAGGTGAGACTGTTGCAGCTCATCGCAGCCTGAAGGAAAAACTGATGCTATTAGATGTCCGCAACAAATCCAGCCCTCTGTAGTCTCCTTTCACTCGGGATGTGGCCCCTTTCCTCCACTAAGGGGCAGAATATGATCACTGATGCGCACACACTGAAAAGCACCATCAGGTTACCATGGCCCGTGTGATCAGTGGATCAAATTTAATAAGATTTGTTTGTGCAAATTAGGCAGACAATAAAAAAGACACGTTGCACAGAAATTGTTAGTAATCGTAATGAATCAATTTTGATGAGCAGACATTAAAAAAAGGTTTTACTGCAAATTTGTAAATAGATAAGGTGGTGCATTTCTGTTGTGTTTGAGAGGACAGTCGTTTTAGTTTATTGAAAGGATTACATCTAAGCAATTGATGCATTTTTATCACATTTTCTGTCTAAGCCCAAGGCCTACAAGTCCGCCAAATCAGTCTGGTCTTGTATTTATCCCTTGTAACGTTTCACAAGTCCAAACAACCTGGATCCTTGAGGGGTGGGATTAGCGTGCTTCCATTGTTCATGAGCGGGGAGGCGGCTAACCCTTTTCTGTGATGCTTGTTCTCAGGTTGAGCTCAGCACTTTCCTCATTAATTTTCCTTTTTTTATTCTCGGAGTCAGGTGTGATATTTGAAAGATTTGAGCACGCGGGGCACAGGTTAGGTGCAATTATGCTGACGTGGAGCTTTTGCAGACACGCTCGATGAAATCTGGAGAGCAGGATTACACATGCAAAAAAGATACAGAGATTATTAACCTTCATTTCAGTCTCCTCTGTGAGCTCCTGAAGGCAAATCCGTCTATCAGCTGCGATCAGGTGTAGTTTTTCATCTGATAAATGACCTTCACAGGATGAAAAGGAACCAGTTCTTCATCTTCTTCTGCTTTTAAAGCGTTTCTCTAGCATTTATAGCAGCTCAATTCTTTTAAACTACATCCCACCCCACTTTTCTTCATAAAGTCATTTCAAAAGTAAGAATAACATCATCAAGATATCTGACCACATTTTGCTGTACAAGACTGTGGGGTTGGCATGTTTGTTCTGTTCACACTGGATGTTTATTTGCGACTAAATGCCACCTTTAAACTTTAAAATGTTTAAAAAGTCAAACTTAATTTATAACCTGTAATAGATACCGATTAGTTTTCCAGCAAGACGTATTCAGTTTAACGTACACTTTTTAATAAATAAAGCTTAAGTTGAAAGAACAAAAATGAAAAAATAAAAATAAATACAGATTATTGCTTATTTCAGAGCCCACAGACCTAAAACAATCCTTAGTGACATCCAATGTAATGACTGATTTCTAACTGAATGTTCAAGATCTTTCTCTAAAATTTTGTTTCTAATTTTTGTGTCATTCCTCTTTGTTAGAAATGATCACATGAACCAGAGGATATATTTGATTCAACCTTTCAGGGAATAATATTTGGTTGCACATAGCTAACACACATTTGGAGCCAAACATGGCTGCCAAAACCAACTGACCTTAAAAAAACAAAAAAACAAACAAAATATGATAAATGTTGTTCAGTTTTACAGATATTGTGCTAAAATTCAATGCTCCTGTAGCTGAGAATCATTCACAACACATACTACAAGTGATACTCACTGCACAAGATCTTTACTTGTTGAAATGTTGAAGTCCAGTGGGGACTGGAAACTTTCAGAAAGGGATCATTAGATGAACATCTTCAACTGATTAAATTTAGGAGTTAACACAATTCAAGATAGTCAACACAAGTATTTAACATTAACCAACATAAAACATGTCTATAACTCATTTTACAGATTTTGAGCTGAAATTTAATGTGATAAAATCTGTGAGTCATTCACAAATATGCAGTTGCTCAAAACTTTACTTTCAAGGTTTGACAAAAACAGCCACTATTCATCCTTTCTCATCATAAGTCAATCTTAGTTTAAACCTACAGCATGAAAGGTGGTGGGCAATATATATTTCTTCAAGAAATGCTTGGCTTTTACCTTTTGTAAGGATTTAGAAGTTATCTTAAATATCTTCCTACATAGCTTATTTATACTTTGAATTTAAACCTATCAGCAGCTTCAGATTTACAGCTTTTCCATCAAGAATCAGGAAAAAAAATCCCGTTGATCTGCTAATGATATAGATAATATAACGAAAGCAGTAATTTCACAGTTAAGCACCACTTACATGATTAAATATATCAATGTCATAATTTCACAACCATTATGCAAAGGTACTTAGCACTAATAAGGTTTAAATGATATTATGGTATATCATTTTATTGTAATCCTTTCTAACAGCGGGAGTGAGGACACTTTCGCCTACTTCAGTCTTAATGTGTGAATGCTCAGTCTGTGTTTATGATGTTGTTTTCCTGTTTATATTTACTACATACATACTTATATATATGTATATGTATACATATACTGTATGTATATGTATATGTATATGTAGTATCAAAACATTTAGCTTGACAGAAATGTGTGCTATGACTTTTGTTTCTTGTCATTTTTATACTTTACAAAAAGTAACTTTTATTATTTTGTCTTTCTTTGCAACTTTTAGCATTTTGCAACAATTAGCTTTTAGCTACAGTTTTGCAACATTTGTTTTTATTAGTTATTATTAGTTATTAGTTTTTATTAGTTTCATTAGTTTTTGCTTTTATCTTCAGCTTAGCTAGATTGAACTTTTAGCAACTTTTATGCCACATTCAGCTTTTAACTACTGATTTGCTCATTTTTATTTTTAGCCACTTATTCTATGTTCTTCTATATTCTTCTATATTTAGCTTTTAGCTCCAGTTTTACCACACATTTACTTTTAGCTACTGTTCTGCTGGATTTAGCTTTTAGCTATTCCTCCTCTATTTTTAGCTTTTAGCTTCTGGTTTTCTGCTAATGAAGTCTTACACAACCTTCAGCTGGACTAAAAACAGACCTGATCAAATTCTCAAAGTTTATTTTTAGCATTCATACTGCAGTTTTGTAGGAAATCCAATTTCTCCAGGTGTGTTTCTGTTTTTCCATCAGCGCTGCAGAATTTAGGCTTTCGGAACAACAGCGGTTCCCTCCATCATCCCTCAAAGAAAGGACATGTTTGAGCCTCTTTGAATTGGCTCGATTTGTTTTGATGTGAGGAGTGAGGGCTTTTTAAAATCTCCTTAACTCCCCAGGCCGGGCCGAGCCTCCCGCAGGGCTAATGACCGTAGCCTGGCCTGTGCTGAATAATACAGACGCAAGGAAGGTGCAATAGGGGAAGAGGGCCAGGGTTAGAAGTGGGCCCTCCCTCTACAGTACACCTCCATTGATAAGATTGCATTAATTGGTATGAATAGAGAAGGGATTTCTCTCCTCTACTTGTATACATTTACCATTATACTCATTAGCTTCCTGTTGCCTCGCAGTGAGTTTCTTCTTCACATCCCCCGGGGTCTCCTGGGAGGCAATTTACATCTCTCCATGATGTCTCTCTGGGGTTATTGAGGAAATATTAGCGCCTTTTCTTCTGTGGCCGACCCTTTGATTTATCCGTCTCTGGAGCTGATGGAGTGCCACTCACATGTTAATGACTGACCCTGATACGGGGCCCTGCTGCATAACCACTCATTGATCCAGATTGAAAAGGTACAATTGACACGCAGTACTGACTAATCATCTTACATGCGTCGACGAGAGACTGCGTGTGTGTGTGTGTGTGTGTGTGGACCTTGGAAAGTGACAAGGGAATCCCATTGCTGTCAAGGCTGCAGTGCTCCAGCTGTCTGTTTTTCCTGATAGAGTTAGATAAATAGGCTTTTGTTGCCCTCTGAATTCCTCAGCACTTTTTGACAGCCACAGTTCTATCGTCCTCTCTTCAGAGGCTGGGTCTTTTGCTCGTTGCTTTATACCATCTTTGACCCACATATGATCACAGCAGCGTTCATTCAAGCCACTTCCTTGCATGCAGTCGTTTGTATTTGCATTTGATCCAGTTTGCGTTTGGAGCTCTGCCTCCTTGTTCAGTTAAAAACTTAACTTACAGAATGTGTCTCACTCTCTACCTTTTATGTCAGAGTTTTGAACTAACATCATGTTTTGGTGGGAAATGACAGAGTTGTAGAGTATTTGGTCAAACCGTAAAACTAAGATGCAACATTGCAAGATCTCACACACAGTACGAGTTGTGAGTGACTTGTGAGTGAGTTGTGTTTTCTATAGTCTGCAGTGGCCATTTTAAAGTGAATTAGGTACCGTAATTATTACTTTCTATAAGTTTTATTAAAATCTGCCCTGTGGATATACACAGTTGACTTCAAATAGTTAAAGGCAACACATGTTTTAGTGTTCAGAATCTGTGTTGGGAAACACTCTTAGCTACAACTATCACACAATATCTTTACAACTCACAGATACGGTCTGTCCTGTCAGTTGGCTGTGGCAGCCATCTTGAATCCAGCTGGTTTTAAAACAGATGTAGCTGTACATGCAATGATTAAGAGTTTCATTAATACTTGTCCAGTGGCTCGTAAGATATTTTGGGAACACACAGAAACACACTTTCTCTCCCACACACGCACCCGTCTTCAAAAATAAAAGAATTAAAGTTGAAATAGCGACACAATAACTTTGTGTTAGAGAGAACCGAGACCCCTTCTCCGAGTCTTGCCATCTTACGCTTATATTATGTTTTAAAGACGGATAATGAGAGATTTCATCCTGATAGCTGCTGCGCCTGACATGCCTGGAAATTTAAACTCACTGATGTCTGCTCGGCAGTGTGAAGCCTGTCCTCAATTTGGAGAGCAGTTTGACACCGACTCCCTTTCATCTGAATGGTCACATGTCTACGGCAAAGCAGCAAAGGGTGATATATATTTAAATTTCTTTCTTGTAGCACTCGCAAAGGAAAGCATCTGAGCACGCCTTGCCATGACAGTAACTTCTGTCTTGCTCTTTTTGTCCGACACCGAAAGACAAAGGCAAGCAATAATGTCCTGATGCATCTCAAGCAATAATGCTTTTGCTAGTGTGTGTGTGTGTGTGTGTGTGTGTGTGTGTGTGTGTGTGTGTGTGTGTGTGTGTATGTGTGTTATCAAAGTACCTCATTAACCACCTGCCAATTTCTCTAAAATTTGAAAGAAAGTAATTTTTACCTCTGTTAAAGAGGTTACGCTTTCAGAAGTGTTGGTTACTGAATTTACATTTAAAATTGCTTACCTTCTGGTCAAGTGCCAACCTAATGCTAGATGGCTGTCCCAGTAAACTGATTATAGTAAACTAAAAAGCAGATTCGAGGCTGTGTATATCAGTTTTGCAGACATTGTGCTAAATTTTGATATGGTTGTAGCTGAGTGTCATTCACAACACATAATCCAAGTGCAATCTGCTTGCACTAGATTTAAACTAAAAACCTTGGGATGAACTGTTGGAGACGTTACTGTATGCTACCAAAACATGCCACGAACCACGGCACAGGTTTTAATAAGACGTGGCTATTTAATGTACATCTCCAACTGAATAACTCTGGGATTATTCCAATTCAAGACAGACACCACAGCTAATCGACAGTAGCCCAAACAAAACTGGCTATAACTCGGTCAATTTCACAGCCAGGATTTGGCGTGGTCGTGGCTGAGATTCACTCACAACACATACTCTTAGGGCATCATCTCATAATATTTCATGAGATGACTACAACTTCCATCATTCACGATAAAGGAAGTTGTTACGTATGTATTCTGTTAGGAAATGCTAGGCCTTGAATGTACTTTCAGTTATATGGTAATAATAACATTTAATAAAAGTCAACATCCTAACTGGCACTAAACAAAAATATCCGCTGCCACAATCTTTGCTTCCTCTTTGCATACTTACATCAGATTAGAGTTTGTGTATATCAGTTGTGCAGCTCATGCATATTGTTATGAGGAAGGAATGCGAGGAATGGAAATGTGCCATTTCAACGAGCCAGCACAGCTTGCCAAAAGCAGGCAAGTGGGCAGTGCTTGCGGTGATGTTCGGGTTTGTTTTCCTCTCAGCGCTGGGAGATGAGAAGTCATGTATCTAAACAGAGCAGATAGGATGTTTATGAGAGCCATCTGCTTGGCAGCTCTTCTGTGCCCACTGCCCTCCTCAACGTGAGAGCAGCCTCATTAAAACAGTCACATGCCTGAGAAATTTCTTAACGGCTCTGCTGTGTTTCGTTTTCTCCTTCTTCCACCTTTTTTTTTTTTTAAGAAAGGGGGAGAGTTTTAAACTAACAAAGCCTTGGGAAATCCCCATCAGACATCCCTCCCTTAATCCATTTAATTTTGAAAGGTATTGTTTAAAGCTTTAAAGTTTATATCGTTTAATCCCCCTCCAACACTACAGGCAGCAAATGAGGCCGTGTCAGCAGCTCGAACAGATATAATCTACTCCACACAACAGAAAATCCTCTTTCAAGATAAGGTTGCATGGTTTTCCTGTGAACTCACTGTTTGATGTTTCTACCTGCTATTGAACATGACTTCTGTCTTAACCCAACTGTCACTCGCTCCCTGTCCCCTTTTATCCCTCCCAATGTTCTCGCCTCACCTTTTTTCATCAGTAAATCTACCATCACAGCTGTTTCACTCACTTCGTTTTTTTCTTTTTTTGTGTGTGTGTTTTTTTAGGAGACAGGGGCCAAGAAGAAGTTTGTCACGGACAGCTGGAAGAGGATTTTCTATGCATTGATGTTGTACTTTGACCAGAGAATGTTTTGGTTTTGGATTGAGAAATTCAGTTGTTTAGTCTTTATGAATACAACAAAAACTGTGATACATATTTAATTTGCACAAGTTGTTTTTGTAGTGACATATTAAGACCTTTACTAATTCTCAGATGATTATGAAGGGATCATATTACTATTGAATTGTGTAATTAAACTCAAAGGTGAGTGGGGTAGAAATTTTTTTGTTTTTGCAATTAACTTTATTACAACATTCTAAAAATAATACAGACAAGGAAGATGACGTTTAAGAAAATAAATCACGAATAAATTGCTATTGAAACCTCAAAGTTTACTGTAAAATATTTATTTATTTAAGGTTAAACATAAATTATGAATAATTTCACAGTCAAGAAGATACTTGGAATTGGACAAATTACGATTAATTTTGGCGTTAAAGAGTTAAATAAACAAATGTGACTTTTGACTTTTTTAGACTGAATGAACAAGAATAAGCTCATAATCAGGCTGAATAAGGGGGAGTTTATAAGGAGATTAAAAGTATTCATGCAAACTACAAAATAGCAAAAAACATAAAAGGTTTATTCAGATCAATATTGAATAATATTCTTTAAAAGTGTTTTCTCCAGCTGTTTTATAGAAATTGTAATAAGCAATTCTGAAATGTGGGTATGCACTGAGTGTAAACAAAGCTTGAGTCATGTGACAGACTGATATTGGACTGGCTGTATTCTGTGGAGGTCAACAAATATGGGGGGATCAGACAAACCTGTTTTTTTTTCTGTATGGTTTTTGTGCAATCTGACTCAGCATTCTCACTTTTCACAGAAATTGTAGCTTGTATTAGAATTTCCAACTCTAATTATTATTAGAGTATACTTAGACTATAATTATTATTCTAATTAAACTCAATCCAGTGTATGCCAATTTATTCAGTTCTGTGAAATGTATTAGTAGCCTAAATGAAAAGAAATTGGAGTATCTGAAATGGCGCAGTATCCACTTAGATTTTATTTGTAGATTTATCAAAACATGACTTTCTGTAGCTGCTATATCAAGCTCTTCATTTATGACCAGTTAAGCTACGAGTTGTTCTTCACATTAAGTGAAAAGGTATAAAAATATCAACTTCTGGCTACTTTTTTCAAAATGGCCAACGTTTTCTTAGTTTTATCACTGCAAGTCATCTCCAGTGTTACTGCTTTATTAACTCCAACAAATGAACACCGATCATTCTTGTTTGCTGTCGTTAATTATTTTATTATTCAGTGCATAAACTTTTCTTTCTTCATCGTATCTGTAACATTAGCGTGCATGTTCAATCAAGCAGTAAATTATATTGTTTAGTTATCAAGGACTTTATGTAATTACATTTGTGCAACCCAGGATGACACGGCTGATAATGTTGGCACAAGACGCTTGCATACATTAAACAAAAAATCCCATTAGGGAGAAAAGAGCCTATTATTATGGAAATGACCTTTGGGTGACAAGAATTCAGGGGGATAAAAAGGTACGTAATCCTGACAAAGACGTTGTGTGAAGCCATGTTCTCTTCATTTTCCTCCTGAGCAAATTTCTGAAGTTTAGGTGTTTTATTAATATGTAATTGTGTTTTTCTTTCACTCAGTCACTTTGAAGTCTGAGATTTTGCATTGTATTCCTAATTTTATTTTACATTTATTCTATTTGATATTGTGGGTTAGATAGCTGAAGAAACAATGTGTTTTATTTGTTTTATTTTCTCACTGTGGCTTTTCTTTAAAAGACTCACCCTGGGATTACTGGGGTGTCAAGTCAAATCTCTGTCTGTTTGTTTTGAGCCAAGCTTTGACGCTACTTCACTAAAGAGGCAGCTTCATAAATTTGTATTGTGTCAAATAAATCAATAGATCGCATTAAGTCAGGAAGATATTTAATGCAGTACCTGGGGTATTGTGCCCCCCACCCTCATTTAGGTCTTTTCTCCAGCAAAGTCAGGGAACTGTGAGGCTGGCTGTTGATCTTTACGAACAGCAGCAGCTGAATAGCTTTGGTTGACTCGTCCCTCTTGGTGTTGAGGTCTGACTTCACTGTGCTGCCAGACTGGATCTTCAGCTGAACACCAAGAAGGAATTAGGTGGAACACTGACACTTACAAGGTTTAAGCACTTAATTCATCCGTCAATTGACCTTTTTAGAGTTACTAATGTGCATGAGAAAAGTGGGGCACCACGTCCCCCCAATACAGTCATGGCTATATGTTTTTTTTAATTGGATTTTATATACAAATGTGATTAGAAATTATAAAACGAACCCATTATTGACTTGAAATTAAACTAATTAAAATTTAGAAATACAAAGACAACAGATGCGTCCATATTTAATCCCCAAACTGCATTGGTCCATAACTTCTTTACCGATGCTGTAGCATTGAGCATGTGCACGTCTATTAACTGATACAAATTGGTTAATTCACACATCCAGTAAATTGTTGTGATTATAGGTTTTGTTTGTATTTTTGTGTCTAATATTAGTTCCTGGTTAGTAATGTCTTTGTGTTTGAATGTTTTCTATGATATTTGTTGTTTAGTTCATCAACATTTTATTGTAATACTGGGCCTCATATAAGATCCAAAAGTTGAAGCCAGAAGAGAACAAGCACCCCTAAAGGCTGTTTCCCATTTTACACTCATTTTAGTCCCATTCCCTCCGTAAACAAAGGGACAGTGGTAAAATAAAAACAAACACACCTCAAATGGTTTTCAGCTTTCACAAAATACATGCAGCAAACCAAATGTCACATAAAAGATTAAATGGACAAAAAAATAAAAAAATTAAAAATTGGGTCCAGAAAATAAATAAATGAAGATCGGCAGAAGAAACTAGAATTGAAAATCAAAGTTGGGCTAACATTAAATGAATAGGAACTGGTTTGTTGTTCTTGCTGTCCTGCTGAAGTAAATCTATTTTATCAAACAGACAAAAAAATTCAGTGCGTCTTGTGGAAGATACAAGTCAGGGTTAGTCAAAGCTCATATCAGATTGATCTGTGCATACAGCTAAGCTGTATTAAATCACATAATCCCTGTAAATATCTGCAGGCAAGGCAAACTCAGCCTTTTAACATTGACTAAATGAGGTAAATAGAAGCAAATACATTTCTAAAAAAATAATCATTTTTCTGTTGAACCCCTCTTCGTTATATATAGACACAGGTTATGTGAGCTAGCTGCTAATGAAGCTTGCACATATTCAAGCAAGATATTTTGATGGTTTTGCCACCCTGCTGTTTGGGGGTAACAGCGAGGTTTGCTTTAAATGTGAAGCGTCTGTTCTCCCTTCAAACCTCTAACACCCCAACAGATGGGAAGAATATGGAGCTCAGGAGGCTTTACCTCTGAGGTGGTAACAGTGAAGCCACTCATTAACACTGAATTTACCACTTCGTTAGCAGTGCAGGTTCCTGTAGAGAGCGACCGGCCCTGGATGTCAAATCCACTGAGTATACATTTTGAACTAAACCTGCTTTGGATGGCGTACTGTAATATGGTATAAAATGTAGCAAACACTTTAAATTATAATCCCAACTTAATTGCACAAAACCATTCATAATGGGCTTGACCAGAGATGTTGCACCTGTGTTTTATTATTTTCACAATAAGTAAATCTCCATGTTGTCTATGTGTTTGTGCAAGAGTGTATGTTTTCTTTGTGGGGGTCTGTGTTTGTGTTTTAGACAGATTGTGTTCCTGCCAATTTGTTAGGATTGAAGTAACAACAGTCTCATGCTGGGATCTGTGTTGGCACCATCACGGGGTGATAAGATGCATTATGATCTCATTGGAGCTGTACTTTGTTCCCATGGAAATTGGTCAATTTTAGCAGACAACTGAGAACTTTAGGTGGGGAATGAGGGAGGTTGTATCCCAGAGGAACGCTGACATAATTAAGCATACTCGCCAGGGTATTCAAGGCTAACAGCAGGGTTTGTTGTGAATAGAGGTAGCGTATGAGGGTGTTGGAAAAATCATAATGCAGCACAAGATAATACCTTTCTCATTTTATAGAGCAATGGGAATAACATGAAAAACAATTTTTTGTTAACAGCGCCACATTTTTAGTGTGAAATGAGTTTAAAAAAATTTAATTATACCTGTTGTACATTGTGTTGTGCTTCATAATTTACGACTAATATTTATACACTACACTCGAATAAAAAAATTTTATACTTGAAAGACAAAGGGTTATTTAACGAACTAACTTATAGTATGGCAAGTAAATGTATCATCACCTGTAGCCAAAAGGCAGAGATTATATTGTTAAAGTGGTATATGATTAGAGTTTTTTGCTCATGTCTACGTGTTTTTGAGCCTGTCTGCTACCATAATATCTCTGCTTCAAACTTTAGCCTAACTGTTGGGAGTCAACCCTGTTGGCAAACCTCTCATGAAGCAATGGGTGGATTATATTGAAATTTTGACACATTTGACTTCAAGAAATACAAAGTTGAAACGTTGGCTGGAGTTTTGAGTTCTTCAACAAACTTGGAAAGTAAGTGGAATTATTTTTTAAAAGTTGGTGTTTTTACTGGTGTCATAGCTTAAACATGCTGTATCTGTGTTTGTGTGTGTGACTGTGTTTGTGTGTGTGACTGTGTGTGTGTGTGAGACTGTGTTTGTACGGTGGCCCTGAGGTGCAAAACACTACAACATTAACGAAAACACAATTACAAATTCAAAAACACAACAACATTAA
>JAVKLF010000083.1:17002579-17019243 GCA_034783495.1 Millerichthys robustus
TTGTGTTTTTGAATTTGTAATTGTGTTTTTGTTAATGTTGTTGTGTTTTTGAATTTTTAATTGTGTTTTTGAATTTGTAATTGTGTTTTTGTTAATGTTGTTGTGTTTTTGAATTTTTAATTGTGTTTTTGGTAATGTTGTTGTGTTTTTGAATTTGCAAATGTGTTTTCGTTAATGTTGTAGTGTTTTGCACCTCAGGGCCACCGTATGTTTGTGTGTGAGCCACGACTTCTACATCGTTTAAAGAAACTTAATGGTGATGTTTAAAATTAATGTAAGTAGTAATATCAGTATATGTGTGACTGACTTCCGTGGAATACCTTGTGAGATTATCATGGATGCTGCAAACATAAAGCTACCAGTACAATAAAAACATTAAAAGGTTTACTGAACCTGTTTTTGGACTGAAAGTGCTGGGATGGGATCAGGGTGGTCCTGTGTTAGTCTTTTACCTCCGCTAAAATGTTTGGAACAGACATAAGTCCATGGTTGCATAGTCAAATGACTAGTGTTCTAAAAACAGCCAGAGTGGAGATTGCTATTAAAGATGGCAACCACAACTAATAGATATTAGCGAACACAAAAATGGCTATAACTCATTCGGTTTATCACATATTAAACAAATTTCAATGTTACCAACACATACTTTGAGTGTGACATCTTGCTGTAGCACATGAGATGAACGGGATCTGAAAGGTTTGGCCAGTTTGTCTAAATGTGTCCTTTCTCAACACAAGATAATTTTAGTCAAAGGTGGCTGGCGATGTGAATTTTCTTCAAGGACCACTTGGCCCTTTTATTGTTATTATATTTCAGAGAGTCAGTGCTGTGTTTGATCTAAAGTCAAATGTACAAGAGGACAAAGACGTGGAATATGTGTCTGACAGCCCAGGTTGAACACAGAAGTCATTACAGAGTTGCACATTCTCCCTGAAAAACAATGCAGCAGGTCTGTCCTCCGACGAACACGAAAAACCCTTTAAATGGAACCCAGCCGAATCCATTTGTATACAGTAGTGTCCCTGCTGTTCCCTATGCAGGCAATTCATTGCCTTTAGGAGCACTTGTTAATGGACCTGGTTCACACCATACCTCAGAGGTATACTGTGCCCTGAACAAAGGCACTGTTTTATCTAACAATGTCCTGGATGCCACGTGGCAAGCGGAGAAGGACACGAGCCTTGAGGTGTTATCACCACCCAGTGAGCTTCAATCAGACGCTTGGAAGAACACAGCGGGGCCTGTCGAAAAAACACCGGCCACACAGCCAGGTGTCAACACGCCACTGTCTCACCCAGTACAGAACGAGTCCAAACAGGCCTGGTCTGCACAGTCAGGTGACAGTATGAAGCAAATGCACATTAGCCAACCTTTGACAAAACAGACAATGAAAACAAGATCTCCATGGGATGTAGAGCGGCTGGGAAGCACAGTTGTGTTTATGATAATGCTTCAAGTAATCAGATGGGATTCAACAAGAAAAAGTGCTTTTTGCACAACGGCATAAGGCTGGAGACCAACGTGATGCACTGAAGAGACAAAGAGGCCCTTTACATATACAAAAAGCATTTCAGGTTGTCCAAAAGGAGAAAGTTAATAACCACTCCAGTCATATGTAATGCTGTCGAAAATGTTGACATGAGCAACAAAGATGAGCTTTCACTATCTAATATTAAATATGAGAAAATGGCATTGAAAAACCTCTTCAGGAAAATAGTTTTAGACTTTGAGCGCTGTATTTATAGCACAGCACAGCAAAACTGTAATGAGGGAAATGACCCTGAAAATGAAAACAATGGTGGACCAAAAGTAGAGCAGTTGAAGAGAGAGCAACTTGAGCGAGATTCACCTTTCTTTTTATGCACAATATGCAATATTAATTTCAAGGAAAAAGGGCATTTCCATAGATGTATGATGTATCATTTAGACAAGCATAATCAGATGGAGAATGGAAATGTTTCAATGGGCTTTATATGCAGGAAGTGTGGGTGTCTGTTCTGTGATAGCAACTCCCTCATGAGGCATATCATTATTCACAAAGATAATGAAGAAGAACTTCCACCAAAGGTCTCAAAAATGGGTGAAGACTTTGCCAAAACAGAATAGCACTCCGCAGATATGACTACCTAAAGGTTTTTGTCCAGTGCTTTAAAACACAAAAGTCTGTAGCACAATAACATCTGCAAAGTGCATAAGGACACTGACCCAGCAGGCACTTGAAGCACACCTCGATACTCTCATCTCACTACAGGAGAATGAATTATAATAATGACACAGAAAGTTCAAAATATATTCAGTCACTGTGTAAAATGGAACACTATTTTTAGAGAAATGGCTTGCCAAAGAATTGCCAATGCTTTCGTCTTTGGGAATATAAAACACATATTTCTAAAAAGCCAGATACCAGTGTGAAAAGATGCTACATGAGTTAATCTTAAAGTTTTACACTTTCGCTTGGCATTGTTTAGTTTTTCATTGTTTTCTTAAATGAAGATCGTTCATGTTTACTATGCAAAAATATGAGTGAGGAGCATAGATAGACTGTGTTTATGCCAATAATGTCTGATTTGTGTACTTAAATCCAGGAACTGGAGGCCAAAAGAAAACAATTTATTTACAAAAATAAAAGTACTGTTGTGGCAGCATAAAACTACTCACGAAGAGAACTCTGGGAAACACATGAGGAGACAAATCAGACTGACTTAGGGAAGCTCAATAAACAGACAGCTAAAAAGAGACAAAAATCAACATAAAAAGGGACCATAACAAATGTAAATGAGAAACACCTGGGGAGAGACATGAGGAACAGGTGAGCATGGGTAGGGCCAGAGCTGACATAGGAAATTAAAAATTAAAAAAAGGTAAGTAAAGCACAGAAGAAAAAAGCAATCCAAATCCCTAGATAGTGCTACACCTTCTACTGAATAAAAATTGCCTCAAAATGTTTTCCTTACTTAGACATGTGCATTAGGCCATGGATACTTTGAACTTTTTTAGTCCTTGTGCTTTTGGGATATTTTGGAATGTTCTGAATCTATTGTCAACCACAAGTTACTTTTATGAGGACAGCACTTCTATTATTTATTATGGTTTATTTCAAAACAGATTTTAGCTGAACCAGCTGACACAGTAACTAAATTAAATAAACCTAACATTTTATTTCTCAAAGTGAAGTTTTTTTTTACCCAACTTTAAAAGAAAACTCATTTTCTCCACTGTTTTATCAAGGATTGTGGTATTTTGTTAAAAATAACAGAATGACAAAGTCACAATCCCCAGTTTAAGTGCACCGCTGGGCGCCCCAAACCTACCGTCTTGCTATCTTTGTGCAGTATGAGTAATATAGAAAAGTACTACTGCCAATTGAAAAAAACAAATGTGGCAACTGATCTCACCTGTGTAGAAGAGGATACTGAAAAAGTAGCCGCAAGGCTTTTGGCAGCTCAAAGCAGATAAACTGTCTTCTAGTTGCTCGTGTTTTTTTTTTTTCTTTTCACTGTTAGCCTGAGAGCTTAAATTAGACCAGATGTTTTGTCAGGTAAGCCAAAATGACCCACCAAGATGGAGTTTATAAGTGCAAGCCGTTTAAAAATTCTCCATCAAGGAGAAAAATGTCAACACCTCTGCAATTGAAATTATAAATGGTGATATTCTGCCAAGCCTTAGCCAGGAGCTGAGGAAACCATATGCAGTTATGGAGGTAGAGAAAGGATGTGAGGGCGCAATAAGTTCAGTGATGACACCAGGCAGGTTCTTGGAAAGCAGAACGAATGAAAAGAAACCCAAAGGTATTTTGAAAAGGGAGACAGAGCTTTAAGTCAAACACTGAAGCTCCCACACACTCAAGATACAAGATGAAGATTGTTGCAATGCTAGGCAACCCATATTCAAGGAGAAGGCTACTGCAGACTTGTGTCCCCCAGTTGACATCTTTGATGGTTTCACCACATCAGTAAGAAAGTGTAGCCATAAACATACAACTTTAATTTAAAAAATAAGTTTAGATACTGTGTAGCTTTAAACACACAGCAGTGTTTTACAAATCTTGGAATGGAATGGAGGTAAACGTGATGGCAAAATGAGTCAGAATGTGCACAGGTTGCAGTGGAAGAAAAATAAAAATGAGTTCATGAAGGCACCATATCCCAGCCATCAAGCATGTTAAAGGTAAAGACAAAAACAAACAAAAAATAAAAAGACCATTTTGGATCTAATGTTACATTAGTGCTTTTGAAGTTCATGTATTAAATTCTGAGATCCTCTTAACACTGACTTAGAAGTCCATGCCTGGACAATTTTGTGTCTTTCCAAACCACACTTTCAGTCAAGTACTTTAAAATATATTAGTATTTAAATCTAAATCAAATTTCTAGTCCCTAAGATCCATTACATGTCATGTTTGAAGTAGTTTGTTGAAGTCAAAGGGCAGACAGAAAACACTGGACCTCAGGAGTGAACTAAAAGACTTCGAAAACAAAAAAAGAGGTCGACATGGCAACAAAAAAGATTGGTTACAGGCAAACACACATAGGAACAAACATGAGTGGTCATAGAAAATAATGCAAAGACAAGAAACTAACAATACCATGTGGCATGTAAAGGAATGCTAACGAGGAAAAATTGACAAACACCTGGGAGGAGACGACAAGTCTCAGGTGAGAGTGGGTGGGGCCAGAGCAGAGACTGACTGAGGACAAACTGAACGGCTGACAGAGCGTTCTGAAAAAAACGAGAAGCCACAAAAACCTTAACCGTGACAGGACTAAATCTAGAAAATAAATTCAACGATCTAGATAACTGGTTGAGAAAACACAGATCATAACTTTTCAAAACTACTGATTTAATCAAATTGACAAAATGGCAGCTTTATTGTATTCCCAGCGATGCCTTGTTATTGCTCTTCTTCCAAAGACTGACTTCCTGCTATGAGTTACAAAAAACAAAAGTGCATTTTGCATTTACTCATTCAACTCAACCAAAGCCGTTTGCTATAAAGAAAATGTAAATGCATTAAATATATTAAACAATGTCATATAGATTTTGAGTTAAGTAAAAAAAACTACACGTTCTTTGGGGAAAACTACTTAACAAGCTCAGTTCTGAGTGTGTTTTTTAACAGCCAGCCGTTCACAGCAGCTTCATTGCCACTTTCTTGTCATTGAGAAAAAAGATCTGTGATATTTTTTTCCCATTGTGCATATCTGTGTGTGGTTTATGACTTCCGTGACTCTCATGAGGTGGCGTTTTGAATGTGAAAATAGCCCCACCCCCTTAAGACGCAGGATTGTGTTAAACTTTACCAGTAACACTTTCCAAACAAGAGAGTGCAAATCAGATGCTCAGAATGAAATGAGGTGTAGGAAGACATAAGAGCACAGTGGGAGTAACAGCTTTGGTTGATAATAAAATTAATGCATAAACCAAACACTGTTTTGCAGTGTTTCTTCACAAACATCTAACTTTTTATCCTGATTTGAAGTGTGTTTAATTGATACTTTGTTAAAATGAGTAAAAATAAAACATATAAAATGAAATTATGAAAATAAACACATGTAGTTAAGAGAAAACAGTTAAAAAGCTGTAAGCTTCTTAGCTGTAAGATCAGTTTGGTTGATGCTGCCAAGGCTGCCAGGTTATCTTGAAGTGTATGCAGGCAGAGAATGGCTACTCATCTTGTTAATGAAATATTTTAGTTAAAAGACTTTCCCTCTAGTCAGAAATGCATGTCAACCTAGGTTTATTCTAAAGTTATATGTAATCAATTCTAATCTAAACCCATGGGAACACTTTTTCTTTAACAGTTCAGAATATTTGACCACTTATTTAGTACACACAGTAGCATAGTAATCATGTATGTGACAGTTAAACTTAGCTAAAATGTTTCATCAACACAGTGCTACTAAGAGAAGTTCTTGGGTTTTGTTTTATACTTGGCACCAACATGTGTATCTGACTGTTCAGATTACAAGTACACAGCTGTGATATGAAAATTCACACTTGGCAGATATATGTGTCCTGAATGGATCTGTTATTGGCTCATCATGCTCACAAACTTTCTTTTGTTAAACAGTCAGCTGCATATTTGTCACTTTATTGTGGAGGAGTTTTAATTCTCTTGTTCTGGTGGTTATATTGTCTCTGGGCCTTACCCTTGGTATTGTCTCCCATAGCAAAGTGAGACAGGTGGGTTCACCTCAACACTCTGGAATCCAACTCTCAGAAAGGGCTGGACTCTCTCCTAATAGAGTCGCCTAAGGAGAGAGTCATTGGCTAGGTGTGTCGATACCTGAGCACCAATTATCTAAGTCTTAGCCAATTATTATTAGAAATGCTCTGCTGCAGTGTGTAATTATGGGATGTAGGTGTTGCAAAGTACTGGGTTCCTATGGGTCTTAATTAGTATAAGGAACTGTTCAATGTTTTGTAGCATTAGGACTGATTAAGTAAGGGAAAAACCTAATTGAATATCAACAGCAAATATATTCAAACAGAGGGTCTTTCATACAAAACATCAACATTATTTGGGTGAAATGGTAGAACAGTGTTACAGACGAGTGAAAAGAAGGGTACATCCTGGACATGTTGCATGGGCCACACAGTGACAATCACTCGTGTTCACACTCACACCTAATGGCAATTTAGGGTTATCGGTTAACCTAACACCTGTTTTGGGTCAGTGAGAGGAAACCAGAGTACACCTGGAAAAAAACCCATGTGTGCACAAGGACAACATGAGGCTCCACACAAAAAGGCTTCAGTCAGGGGGGAGGTGAACCTGCAGCCTTCTTGTTGTGAGCGGACCTCTGCTTTACCACGCTGCCCAGTCAAACTAAGTGCAAATATGGGCTGAATAAATGCACAAAATGCATATAATGAAACGCTCCATGCAATTCTTTTTTGTTAAACTTAATGCAGGAAATTTGTCCGTCACAGCTGCTTTGCTTATACTTTGGGTCAATTTCATTGTTTTACAAAATAATTTAATTTGATAATAAAAACTAATTTAAGCCTGAGATTAAGATTATAAACTCATTTTATTTTTATTTATTATTCAAGGGATTTGCCTGGCTAAATAAAAGTCAATAAATAGAATAAACTCATTACAAAAAACAAGCACATTTTTCTTGTAATGTTGTTCCATACTACGTAGTTATCTTCTGTCAGGAATGGCTATACATTTAATAAAAAGGTTCAGACTCAGGCATCAAAGGTGGCACAACAAATTTTAAAAAATCAATGAATATTTAGTGTGGAATATTAAACTTTACTCTTTTATATTACCACACACTTGTTACAGTACAATTTGGTAAACAGCATCTAGATTTTTTAAGGAAGAAAGCTGAAACAGAGATAAATGTGCAGGATCAATGTTATTATAAAGCATGGTAATGACCACCTATTTCGAACTAGAGAGAATGTTGGAGCGATTTGCGGTTCATGAAGAAGAAATATTGGGAATGTGTTGCATCAAAGGTCTAGGCGACATAAAAGTTACAGCCGGATTTGATGGAATGCACTTTAGCACTGACTGGTAATTTATTGCGTACGACAGCTGTTATTCTTCACCACGAGCGGGGCGCCAACAACCTCGAGCATCACACTCATTTTTGTAGCTAAAAAACAATTTCATAATTAATGTAAGGGAAAGTGTCTGTGATTACGGAGCACAGATGCAACTTTTAGCAGCAGCTGGAGTTGCCGCTTCCAGTTGTCTGAAGGTGTCTTATGTGATAATGAATCATTCTTTTCAGCACAACTCACAACTCACTTTCACTCGTTATGCATAACAAAATTTCTGGCAATTCTTTCGGGTGAGACATGCACACTTCACTGCAAAAAGTGTCCATCTAACCAGGTCTCACTCTCTTATATCCAGTCAAAATGTATTTACTTTCTGGCTGGATATAAGATTGTAAGACTTGGTTAAATGGACAATTTTTGCAGTGTCCAGTGTCTCTTTGGTGCCCTTTGTTTCTTACCAAAAAGTTATCTAAAGGTTGTATACTATCAAACTTCATGTTTTAGCTGCACAGACTGAGTATTTGATGATTAACTTGATAGCCACTTCTGGTTCCCCTACTTACCAGTGGCAAAAGGGGATAACCCTGCAGTTTATCTTGGGCAGTATTTAAAGCAGTGATCAAAGCTGTACAAACCAATTGTCATCATGTTTCTCCAGAGGGAATTTCCAAGTACATTAATGCTCCTTCTTTGGGATATAATTGTGCCCCTCTGTGACTTCATTAGGTCTCCTGGCTTTTTCAAAAGATGTTCTCTCTGGAGGCTGAAAGCCACATTGCTGGCAGACAGCATCCCATGGGGCTGAATGAATAAAAAAAGGGGTGCAATTATAATGAGATTGAGTTAGCCATGACCAGAATTGGGCTTTTCATTATCCCACTGGCTGCAGAGAGAGACAGAGGAAAGGAGGAACAACGCTGACAGAAAGATATGTGTTGTTGAAGGACTCGCACTCACCATCTGCCATGGGGGTCCAATGGTAGCCAGCCAATGCCTTTTTATCATTGCCGTGGGTATCAAAGAGTCCTTCTCTCAGGAGATTTCTACATTAAAACTGGGATCACTAACCCCTGTACTCACATGAGCAGAAAAGGAAACTTGCATTTATTTAGAGGTAACAATCTGTCTTAGATTAAATAAATTAGGACAAGATCCAGTGGTAGAATAACACTAATTATGCCTCAAAAAGGCAAAGGCAGATGATAATGTTTTAGTATTTTTCCCTGCATCTGTGTGTCGGTGGGTGTGTGTGTTTGTGTACCTGTTATTAAAATACTTCATTAACCACTGGACATATTTTATTAAAAATAAAGTAATCAGCGAGAAGACGTCTAGAACCGATTATCTTTTATAATCTTTCCAATTGTAGACTACAGTTCTTACATATCCTTTATTTCTCGAATTCCTTATTATTAGTTTGTGTCTAAAATATTTTTGTCTGCATTTATTTAGCTGAAGTAAAACTGTCTTAGCCAGCAGGATCTATACATCTGCAGCTGCAGTCTTGCGGTTTTTTTTCCCCGGCCCACTTTAAAGTGTGCAGCAGCAGTGATCCAAAGGTCAGGATCATTGATCATGACCTGTTCTTTGGCCAGTTATTCAAAAGTGTCACAGATTGTTTGTGCAGAGAGAGAAAAAAAGGAGAAAACAGTAGAAGAAAAATCAATAGGTTTCCATTATCTGGTTGGGCAGTGTCACTGGCCTGTCAATGATCCTGTTACAGCTGCAGTACAAGGGTGACGCAGGGCCACACTTAATCGCTGCTGACAAGAGGAAAACATGCTGACAGGCACCAGGAACAAGTAAGAACACAGATTTGCACTTCAAGGAGCCGTCCGACGACGTATTGTGCAAGGCCAGCGCGCCTCACAGGGTGCGAGCTTGGCTGGGGCTGGCTTGGCTGGGGCTGAGTTGGAGGTGGTGGGAATCCCAGCTAGCCTCCTTCTACTGTCTGACTATCAACCTCAAATGCTTTTATCTTTCCATAAATTATTCACCTCTGGATACGCCAAAGCAGGAGCGTTTTTAGGGTCTTGAAACTTTAGGGACTTTAGCCCAGACCCCTTCTTTTTCCTCTTCCCTCTTTAAAACATGTCCTTTCGTGTCTGTATTTATTTATTGTTTAAACTATTATAGTTATATTTGGTTTGCTTGGTCAGTTACACTGGATAAAATTGAACAACATGTGAAATATGTAGGATATTGCATTAGCGTAACTTTGCGAAAGTTTGTTCGATCAGAAAAATTCTGACACTTTCTGAAAGCTGAGAAGTTGCTTTTCCCAGCCAACATATGGTTATTAAGGTACCATTACTCGCGCTGTTGTGAGAAGCTCTTAAAGCAACTTTTCCATCTCCGTCCACCCACAAACAACACAGCTTGGAAGCAGAAACAGATGAGACAACAGTGATGCAATCGTACCATGCCTGCTCCTATAGGAGAGCTGAGCAGTGGGAAAATGGATCTAATTTGACCTGAGGCTATGGACAAAACATTTGGGGCTTTAGCCCCAGAAGCCTGGGTCTACAGATGCACCTGCACCAAAGAAAACTCATTTGTGCGGACTGTGACTGAAGGAGAGATTGATAAAGCTGCGACCTGGTGAGATAAAGCCGCTCCTGCAGACTGAAACCCCGTCCACACACAAACGCTGGTTTCTTTGTAAACACAGCACCGTTTCCAAAAATACTTTCGTCCACACAAAACCAGAAAATGTCCAAAAAGGCTGCAGGAAATATACAGCCCCCCTGTTTGTGGGGCTGTAATGCTGCCATGAAAGTACAACAGAAACAGCAAACAGGAAAGAAGAAAGATGCAAATCAGGCACTCCAAACTGTAAGCACAAGAAGAAAACAAAGATGGGAAAACAAAAGGAAAGAATCAAATCCCTGAATCCTTATTGTGGACTGACAACAAGGTGGAACTCCTTTGTGTCATATTAAACTACTATTGACTGGAATTCATGTCAGTTTAATTCTGTAGACATAATGAACGATTTAAGGCACAAAGATAGAGGGAAGAGTTTTCTTTATATTGTTATGTTCTAAGAGCGTGAGAGTAAATTATTTATACACAAGGCTCAAACTGTTTTCCTACATTTTTTAAAGCTTCATGCTTTCTCAATCTTCTTTCTACTATGTTTGCTTTAGTATTACTGACAACTCAATAAGGTGATAAAACTTTATTGTAGATTATTCGGTGTAATATTAAGTTCTCTTCTTTTTCTCTATTTTATTCAAGGAAAATGTAATATTCATCAGTTTTATCTGCTCATTGAAGTTCTACAGTATATAAAGGTTATTCTGTAGTTCAGCAACATGTAAATCTGACATTATTTTTACAATCCTGAAATATTGATACTACTGATACCAGATCTTTATGATCTAAAATCGATTGTGATATCAATACTGTGATACATCAGGTAATGTATATCATTAACAGGAACACAGTAGCAAGTAACTAAACTATAGAAATCTTGTCTAAATCATTTGTGGTCGGTGGGAACTACTTTTTCTTCCACTGTTTAAGTGCATAAGTCTGTACATGTTCAGTATTTACAATATGTTCATTTAACATAGATTAAGACGCAAGTTAGCATTTTTATAGTGCTTCTATTATTTGAACTTTACTTTTTATTGTTTTAAACACCATTTTCACATATTTTAAAGAATTGTGTCCGCTTGGTTTTTCTGAATTAGCTTGGCTGTATTCTAAATGAGGATGCTACATAGATATACTTTTGAGTTTAAAATGAGTAAATAAACAACTCTGATGTCATACAGTGATTTGAAACACACTACATTTTTCAGATTTACCAGACACATGGGGTATATTTGCACAAAGTATCAGTATTGGACCAGTATCACCAATACCAGCCTGCGAGTTTTTATTGGTATCAGGATGGGAAAGCAAATCAGTGGTATCGAACAGGATGGGAAAGGCAGGAGGTGGGACTATAAAATCTTTGTTTTCCAAAGGATTCTTTTACTTTTCAAGAAAATGAAAAAGCCAACAAAAAACTACAACCATTTAGGGGCTCCTAAAAAGCTGTTTCTGTGTAGACGCAAAGCTTAAATATACAAACAAAAATTTTTGCTTATCCACAAAATGCCATTCCCATGTAGACAGAGTCCAACTCACACAGAGAGCATTATGTGAGTGTGTATAGACGTTTCTTTTTGTAAAACACTATTCAAGGATATTTTATCCTATAAAATGGTGTGTTTTTTTAAAGAATGAAGCACCTTCATGGTTATTATTGACTTTCTGACATATTTTATCATCACCCCCAACGAAAACTGCATCCCTCACTCAGTCCAGATGGCCAGTCAAAAATTAAGGAAGACATCAACTGTCTCTTGAAAGAACATGAATCAATATATTTTGACAAGGATCAAATGTGCTTCAGATGAACCTTTTGGCCCTTCCAAAACATTCGTTCTCCCCTTGTCAAAACTCTTTATTCTTATTTGTCTGCAATGACCAGAAACCCTTACGGTTCTCCCCAAATCCTTTTGCTCCAAAGGGGATACTTTCTTCTTCTTCTTTTTAAATGCTGCATTTAATAGGTTTAGTTAAAAAAAAAAACGCAAAATAAATACAATAAACAAAAAACGTCCTGCGTGTCAGCAGCCTCTTTTTTTCCTGTTGTTGTTTTCAAGCCTTGTCTCAACCAGGCCTTGGGACGCGTGTGACGTCACGCAGGCCTACATAAATATAATTTCAATTACTAATACATATGTGCGCAGTTTCCCTCTCTTTATGTAGGCGATTCAGTCCATAACGACTGGGGAATTCAGGTTAATATGTTGACAAGGTTTAACAGCAGCGGGTCATGTTGCACAACACGCATGGCTGGCTCTGTTCACTCCAGCAGCTGACAGGTCCTAATCACGCGCTGCCCTAAAGGCACTGGGGCACGAGAGGCTTTTAATCACTGCATCATGCACCAGCAGCGAGGCTTCAAATTGAGATGTAATTAAAGTCAAAGTTGCAATAATTGTTCCAGCTAATTGGGCAGACAATTGCGTTATGGCGCAAATAGGATTTTTAAACTCCGAGAATGTTTTGATGACTGTGCGTCCCAGAGATGACACCCAGCGTTTATTTATTTTTTTTAGCATCTTTAAATTGTCCGTGTGTGTGGAAAAAAAAGAAAGAGTCACGTGCCATGCAGCGTCCAACACGTCAACCTTGATGGCGACGCCGCACCTTCGGCAGCGTCATTATTTTCTATTAATTACTCGGCCGTGCCGAGCCGAGCCGAGCCGAGCGGATGCCTGGAGGAGCCGAGCGGCAGTAGGTGTGACTGGTCTGGGAGCAGCTGCCCTGCATCCCGCCGGGCTCAGACTGACCTCCTTTTCCCCCCTCTTCCTCTCGCTTCCTCTTCTTTTGCATCACTAAACTGGAAGCTTGACAAGCATGAAGCTTTTTTTGATTTAGATGAGGAGAGAAAAGCAGAATATGAGCCAGAAATCACGAGACTGACAGGATTTTGGAGTTTGTACAGTTGTCAGCAAAAAAGCGTCTAATTATTATTATTATTATTATTATTATTATTATTATTATTATTATTATTATTATTATTATTATTATTATTATTATTATTAACTTAAGTGTTTGTAACGATCTATTACCATATATATTTTCTCCTCTCTTTTTATTTGCTGTTTATATTAGCCTAGAGAAAAAAATAAGACAAGCAGATGCTTTAAATTCTCCAATCATTCATTAGGAAACAAACAAGCCAAACAAAGAAGCAATAGGTGTTTGACTCCATTAATCATGAGGGTGTGAAACGGCTCTGTGGGTTTTTAAAAACCGTTTTGGCCCACGAGCTTTTTGTGCGGATGCCATCTGTGCAGTTTGAGCTGCGGACAGCAGGGGTCGCTGCTCGTTTTGAAAGCAGCGGGGCTGCACAGGGATCACAGCACAACTTAACTACTGGAATCAGGGAGATCAGCGGCAGGTAATTGCAGGAAATTGAGGGGAATTTTAGAAAATAAAAGCCACTCATTAGTTAAAGACTGCGGAATTCTCGGCATACAAGTCATTGCTGTTCACTGAGAAATAATTTGCAGGAACTAAAAATAGTCTGAAGTCTTTTTGACTCATTTTTTCCCCAGACTTTCCTTCCACGCCATTGGTGCCTTTACTAACGCTTTTGCTTGACTGTATGCATTTGTCTGTTAGCAAAATATCTCATGACCCAAAGGACAAATTTTAACAAAATTATCAAAACGTTTACCATTAATTGTGTGCCTGAAACCGATTAACATTTGAAGCTTATTTAACAAAATATGGGTACTGAAGCTATTGGCCTTAAAAAAACAAACAAACATAGAGATAGCTACAATTGAGTCACTTTTACAGACATTTAGCTAAAATCTGGAAATTTATCCTTTTATCACTAACAAAATATAACGTCAACTCACTTTGTCTGTCAGCAAAATATTTAGCTAATGATTGACAACACTCATTTTAATTAGGCGTTTGGGAAAAACCATTGGAGGTCCATCTGCAGTTGCTTGTTCTGTTGAGTCCATCTAATTTAAGATGAACGTCACAGTTCTTTGACCAACACAAACATATCTATATCTTACTTTTACAAATATTGAGCTCAAAATTAGTGTGGTAGTAACTGACAGTCATCTCCAACACACACTAACAGGTCACATGAGATCTCACAATATTGCACGACGTGGTCCATAATGTTACTGTGGAGATTTGCCCAAAACGGCTAGAATTCTGTCAATATCTCAGCATAAGATTATATTCTTCTAAAACTCTGCCACGAAAAGCAGCAGGTGACACACATTCCTTCAAGGAATGCTACAGGCATGATTTCTTCTTCATTTATTTAGGTTTTTTTATACCTAATTTGCTGTGGCTACTGAAAGCTTCTAACTCTGCTCTCAGGATGCACGTCTCCAGGAGCCGCATGGATTGACTAAAACATCACAATCAAACACACCTCAGAGCAAAAAGAAGAGTGTAAAAAAAAAAAGAATCTCTTTGCCTTTGTTGCTTCAGAAGGGGGAAATTTAATTACAACCCCAGGTGTATGCAACCAGGATCTGGGGAAAAAAAGAGTATGTATATAAATATATATATATTTATATATTTTATACCAGGCGACAAATGAATATACAGAGCAAATGACAAAACATGAGGGGGAATAACTGACAGATGAAAAGACAGCGGATGTGCAGCTAACAGGCAAAATGCGGTGGTACAAATCCACGTGCACCTTCGAGAGCAAGAGTTTGTTTTATTGCTCTTCTCCCGGGTTGCATCTCCTGTCGATTTGCAGAGAAATAAGGGGGATAAGTGAACATGCCCTGTTTAAGAAACAAACATGCAGATTAGATGGGATTCTGACAACACACGGTGCAGGATTCATGTCCCATAGCTCAGCTCTCAACAATGAGAAGAAAAAAATAGGCAGTGTCAAAAAAAACAAACAAAAAAAATCCCTCTCAGTGCGCAGTTGACAACATTTACCGTCATCCTGCAAACAGTAAATGTAAATAATGAGGTGGCATCTTAAAATAAAAAGTGGATTTCAAGACAGACTGATACCTTTAGTCCGCCTGAGACCCAACGGGTTAGATACTCAGAAAAGCTTTTTATAGATGTTAGAGAGGAAAAAATACAATAATAAGACTAATATCTAATGTAATAAACACAAATCTGATGTATTTGGCACCTCAGGTACACACACCAAATTCTAAACTGACAGACAAGGCTACAATATGCAGAAAGAACATAAACATAAAACTTGCAGCACATGGCACTTATGGACGACTGTCCGCCACATGAAGGTTAGTCTGTGTGTGAACTCAGAGAAGAATATTCTGGTGGAGAAGCCAGATGTGAAATTAGATTCAATGTGTGTGAGTGACAGAGAAGATGAAAGTTTGCTAAATGTAGCTTATTGTCAACTTACTCAAACCTACGGTTGCACTGTTTCTTCTGCTGCTTCTACATCTGCCTGACTTTCGCCCGACTGCCCGCTCTTTCCAAACACTACTGTCCCCTCAGTGGGAGGCCAGAAGTACTCTTCCTCATTGACCCAGCACCTCATTCAGTTAAAAAGGTGAGCAGCAGCAACATTACAATTAAGGCAATGTAGGCTAAAAGCTAAAATTAGCACAAACGTTTTTCCTGGATTTAAAAAGTGCTTAATGCTTCCATGACAGAACCAAATGTAAATAAAGGTAAATAATTAAAAAGTATAAAAATACATCTATCAAATGTCATGTCCATAATGTCTTGAGTGGTTGAAATAGCTGAAAATATGATGATGTAGTTTTGTCCTGAAAACATACGGAAGAAACAAAAGAAAAGGAAAAAAAGCAGTAGTTGCTGACACAGCATTTATGCAAAATCTGAAAGTACGTCTAAAATTGTTTTTATTATTTTTACTAATTTCCCACTCTGAACAATACACAGATTCGTCACATATCTGAACATCCTGGGCTGCCTTGCGTCAGACTTTCATTATTCCAGTCTCCTCCTCCATCCAGAGCTGATCTAATCACCAGATCAACGAGAGTGGGCGAGAACAGACAATGGAGACCAAATGAACAAATGATTAGTATGCTGTGAAAAGTACAATTCGTTACTTATTTAGCATTTAGATAACTATCTGTCCTGTGGAGCAAGCTTCAAAGTTGAACTCAGTTTAGGCAGGGAGGGGATTAATTCTCTCTACTGCATGCTTCATTGAATCTCTCATTACCAAACTTTGTCTGTATTGATGTTAGATTTGATTGAAGATTAGAGCATTTAGCAAATCTTGCTTTTTCCTTGTGTATTGGGCTTTTTCAAGCACGCCACAACGCTAGCTGGTCAATACCCTCACTTTTATCCAGTGTCTGCTTCATTTAAACTTAATCAACTCCATCAATGAACTGGAACAGCGAAACGTCCCCTAGAACAATAGCTTTGTCAGATAATGCTTTGGTCTTATTCCCAACCGGGTGGCGATAAACCTGAAATTACACTATGATGAACTATTTCAATCAATATGATAATGGAAATTGGCTTGGCTGACTCTTTGCAGAGCTTAAGGAAGCAGGCTAAAGCCTATGTGACATTAATACATGCTCTCTCCCTGCTGTTGCAACACCCACCCCCCA
>JAVKLF010000083.1:17022299-17032474 GCA_034783495.1 Millerichthys robustus
ACACACACACACACACACACACACACACACACACACACACACACACACACACACACACACACACACACCAGTTTATAGTCTGTGTGCATGTCAGCATGACTGCCAGAAAGCAAGGAAGCATCTGAGACAGCCAAGAATTTGAAAATTTACAGGCCTTTTCCAGCTCCGTCTTTCTTTGTTTCATTCTCTTAGGTGAAAAGGGGGCCTGAGTGATAGACTCTCATCCTTTCATCTCAGCCAGTGAGTGTAAATATCTTGTCATGTTTGATTGGCGGTCTGACGTGCACATGTGATGCCCTGCAACAGGGAGTGAAATTCATTCAGGACCCACTGCATGTCTTTAAAACTTAAGAGGTAATGAATGAGTAATTGCAGAAAAATCTGCCTTCTGCATTTGTCGAAATGAGATTTCTCACACTTCATACTGACAAATTTGCATAAATTTTATACCAGATTGTCGTGCACAGATTGAGCGCACACACTGGCTTTGAATCTTAGTGATATTTTATGGTCGTTTCTCACTGAAATACTTTCACTTCAGCTATTTTATTGTAGCCTGTAGAAACTCTGAAGCACAAATATTTTAAAGGTACTTGAGTAACATATCAATACAACTACTAGTCAAATATCCAAACATTCCATAATGGACAGCACTATGTATCTTGTTCCTTCTCCCAAGAAAGGGTAAAACATAATTTTTAGCATACTTTGGTCACCCAGCATTTTGATGTCTGTTTGTTGTGACATGTTTCTTTGTTCAGCTTCGAATCAGTAATATTGATGTGTTTTACAGTCAGTTTATGCTTTGATTTTTAATACACAAAAAAAAATCACCCTCATCTGCACACCAGTAGGCTGGAAATGGCAAGAAGGAAAAACAATTTAACTAAAGAGAATTTATGCATCAAATAAAAAGCAGATGAAAAAAAAAACTACCATTATGTTCCTGATTGCCTCGGTTATTTTTGTGCCAGCATGTGCCAGCTATCACCATAACCTGTCTCAAATGGGCAGCTTCCAGGCCTGGGCAAAACCCCAGAAAGCATCACATCAGAATGGCGGCCTCTCTCTTGCTACAGCTCTGTTTCCTCAGATCTGTGGCCAGTTTGTTCCTCTCATTCCTCTCTCCTCTTTGCTATGCTCATGCCTTTCTGTGTCCCAGATAATAGAGCTTCTGTCTGCCAAAAGGTCTGTGGCTGCCCGGGAGTAATGACCTGAGGGGGTACTTTGTGACAACCAGGGTATAATAATGCCTCCAGCCACAGACAAAGCAGACCCTAGGGGTCAATTTTTAAATACTTTTATGTTTTTCACCAAGGGTAAGAGTCATTTATTTTTTATTGCAGGCGATATGAGACATATATACACTAGAAAAAACAAGTTTTTGTTAAATAATGAGACTGGCTATGTGGCTAATGTTGTTTTAGTTAAACAAAATGTGCTACTTTTGTTCTCTCTCTTTTTATCTACAAAATGTCTTTAGGCCACTGTTTCTTCGATCAAAATCATTTTATTGGGGTTCGCCAGGGATTGTGGAATCACCTGCAAATGAAAGGCCTCTTCTAATGGGTTAATTGAAAGAGAAGCAAAGGGGTCTCTCCCCATTGAACAGAGGAGGATTGGAGAACACAAGGCTGTGGAAATGATGTCAAACAATATGTTGACTGCTTTGCCCTGAAGGGCCAGAGTTTGTTTGACAGTAGTTAAATACCTTCTTTCTACCCCTCCCCTAACACCCAACAATCAATTTACCTCCTCGGGGTCCATGAACCCAAAGATTTGACCTCACAGACTTGAGCTTTGCTTCCCCCTCATCTTTCAAAGTGTTTGTATTAGAATTGTAAGAAAAGAGGGTAAAAAGATGTCGAAGACAAACAATGCATTGCAACTGGTTTTTAAAGCTTCAGAGTATCTCAGACGGGAACAAATGTTGGTGACGAGGTGACCTATGGGTTTTGCAAAGAAATCTCCAAAATGTCTTGAAACGATTAAAAAAGTGTTCAATGTCCTTACATGAGTTTCAGAGTTATTGCTTGAATTTTAAAGATATTAAACAAACATGTGCAAAACATTTTCTCTCAAAATAGTCAGATGTGTGAGTATCATGAAACTATCTAAAATCCTTTTAAATTAGGCCCTGTCCACACTGGAATGATGTTTTTACAAAAAGCATTTTTTTTCTTTAAATCTTTACCATCTAGGATCTACACAGAAATTATATTTTAGGTGTCCCTAAATGGATCATTTTTAAACCAGTTTGTAAGAATAAAAATATTGTAAAATGCCACCTTTGTGTTTTATTTTTTGTAAACACCAGTCAGGAACCCATTACCATGCTAGAAACTTTACTACTTACATTTCTTCAAGAAAGTTAAGTTTTTACATCCTCTTGGAGCTCAGCCAGGACCCTTCCAGAGCCAATCTGAAGACCTCCCATCAGGAGTAGCAATTTATTGGGTATGCGTGTGTTTTACTTTGACGCAATGGAATATCTTTCTGATGATCCATGGAGCTTATTTTCGAGGAATAGATAAATACTCGGATGGTTTTAGGATGAAATAATTTTTTTTAAAGGAATTATTCTGTTTTATAGATGCTGAAATGTTCAGAAATCAACTCCAAATCAACTGAACTACAGCAGTTTGTACAAGAAGGATTTTACAGGAGTGTTAACAGACCAGATTTTGTTTTTCCACTAAGAACTTTAGTGTGGTCTCTTTATCAGCAGTTAGTGTAGTAATCAGACTCCAGAGTGCAGACAAAAAGGGTAACTTAAAAGGTAAACTAAAATACTTTATTTAATGAAAAACAAAGGGCTGACATGGCAGCAAGAAACATACAGAACTTCTGGAGAAACTCAAGGGAACACAGAAGAGACGGTCATCAGGAGGCGAGCCAAAACAATGAACCGCTGAGGAACCAACAGAAAAACCCAGAATATAAGGGAATATTAACAAAAATAATCACTAACACCTGGCAGGGAGTCGAACCGGAGCAGGTGAGCGTGTGCGGGGCTAGAGCAGAGTAAAGCACTGGAAAGAACTGAAGAAGTGATGAGTAAAACACACAAGAAGAATTATGAATAATAGCCAAAAAATACACAGATTGTGTCAAAGTATTATTTGTAACTGCAAACAAAATGTTAAATCACATAATAACTTGTCTTTACTGAATGACCTTCTTGCACAAAGCAATGTCTACCCTGTTCTAAAAATGTAATCTTGAACCAGTTAAGTATGTTTACTGAGTTTGATTAGCTGGCAGTCTTTAATGTCCTTTACTAGTAGGTCCCGGTAGGGTTGGGCAAAATCGTACTGTGTTCAATTAATCGTCAAAAACTGCCACCAATTAATATTTGCCACTCCTTGCCACTGGAAGGAAAAGTTATGCTCCTGCCACACATTGTGGTAAAAGTGGGTTTCATTTCACAGCTTACTGTTTTAACCTGTCAGTTTGACTGATGATTTGTAAATATAATTTTAGAGCACAAGGTAACTGATTTAGAGTCAAAAACATGGAAGTGCAATTGTCATCTATTCATTGTTATTGGCTAAAAGCCACAAACAATCATGATTTTTTTTTGCCAATATCACCCAACCCTAGCTACCAGTAAAAACAAATATGAATTCTTTTTGTTAGTCTTTTAGTCTTTAAAATATGGTAAACAACAATAACCTCATATAGCATTCCAGTTTGTATTAAAGCTCAGCCTGCGTTGTTCCACTGCTCTGTTGAGCACTCAGACTAAAACTGTGAGCAGTTTGTGCTGGTGGATTTTTTCTGTTGCTGAGGGGAAGACAGAGTGGTCTAGGGTGTATACACGTGGGGGAAGAGCTGCAGTAATAGAACTCAGCTGGAGTAGCTTACTTGAGGGAATGCTTCAGGAGCAGGAACGCAGCCAAAAGAGCGAGGAAACATACTTCACTTTATTGATTTTGTCGATTGTCTTAAATGAGGGGCACTCCAGGCCAAGGGCTCACCTCTGTATTGTCTTGTGTGTACTCGTGGTGTACAGTGGACAACATTCAGTGGTTACAGACACAGAGAGTCAGAAATTATACATTGTGTGTTTGGAAGTGTTGGTATGAGAGAAGTGTGTTTGTGTGAGGTCCAACTCCTGAGTAGGATTTTTAAGATTTCATCATCCTGTTGGCTGCATGAGGTGTGTTGCGTTTGTGTTTGTGGTGTAAATGAGCTTCTTTTTTCTCCGTCAAACAGAGGTCATAAGAAGAGCCAGAATGTCTAAGAAATGAGCTCCCGTTCACCACCCCCCACCCCAGATCATGACCCTTAACTTTCCACCAGAGATAGAGCTTTTGTTGTGTCTTATTCATCAACTGTGACTTTGTTATAAATGGCTTTTTAAGGCAAATATTGATTAAGTCAAGTGCAACATCACTTGGCTTAAAGCAAATGTCCATAAGCAATTACAGCTCATAGTCTCTTTTCCATTTTTGCTTTGGGTGACAATCTCATTTGTTTTATATTCCCATATGTCCTGTTAGGTGGGACTGCTTTCCCTTTCTGTAAAGTCACTGTCAATAGTTATTCAATAACCGTTGGGCCTCAGTGAACGTCACACTTCTGGTCCTGTAAATGTAAAGTTTGATTAATAGGGTCATTTAAAAAAATCAGATTTAATTGTTTAAAACAGCTGTAGTTTAAACAATAACAAAAATATTTAATAAGCTGTGACTTTTGTGTGGAAAGACTATATCACTTTTTAATAAATCAATACTCATGTGGTAAGTTACCTTCCTGTTGGTACAAATATTTAACTGATGTGTAATTAAACCTGAACGTAACTGTACTGTGATCACTTCAACCTCGTCTGCAGAAGTTAATATGGTGATCATTTTATCATCAGCTGTGGACAGGAAAGAAAGAAAGACAGAGAAAGATAGACAGATAGAAAGAAATAAATAAAATTGTTTGTATGTAGAAAATTTTGGCTGCTCTGTACCAATCTATAATTTTGTTTATTTATCAAGATTTTTAAATTTGGATTAATGAAATAAAAATGCAGCTGAAAGGATAGAAACAAGTAAATATGCACACATGAAAAGTGACTGATTCTGGGACTAAACAACATCGGTCATCAATAAACACTCAATTATTACAGAAGAATATTGCAGTGTAAAGGTTTTTCATATTCAAAAGGTCATTATTTCTTTACTGATAATTTAGAAATTAAATTAAATTAAAAAACTAAAACATTGTCCAGAGCCATGGACAAACCAACTGGTTAACGTGAATATTTCTGAGTTGTTTTTAAATCACTAACCATCTTCAAACACGCAAAACAAGTAGTTTATACTTCCTTTATGCAAATGCTAATGAAAATGTTTTTTTGTTTGTTTTTTTCCACTCATATGTTGGGACTCATAGACAATTCACCAGTCTGATACTTCTATTCTTGTCACATTATCTTGCAGAATATGTTTCTATACCCTGGCTTAATAAAGTGAATTGATATCTCAGTCAGAAGGCTTTTTATTTGTGCAGGAGGAGGTTTTTAAAGCAGAATTAACCAGGCGACAGTGACAGTGTCTTTGTGTGATCTGAAAGCGGTTTTAAAATTTTTTTGTTACTCTTTATGATTACCTTTTCTGCTACAACAACCATTTAGCTGTACGGTGGGAATGGATATGATTTCACATCACACTCTCTTTCTTGTCCTGCAAATTATCCTCATCTGTGTCTTTTTTAGTCACTACAGAGGCTTTCTTATTTATTTATATATATTTTTTGTTTCTCTCATTTTATTACACAAAATCCCAAAGAAACCACGGGGCAGGTTCTGTTAGTCCCAGCCAGCTCAGGGCTTTTTCTCTCCTTTATTAAAGTGTAATCAAACATCGGTTTAAGTGGAAAATAAATATCCAGACCTAATAAGCTGCTCAGCCGGATCATGTAAATGCAAATTTTCAAGCTGGTTCCCATTCGTCCCACCGAGGGGAGAACAAGCCACGGCAATCGCCTCCTCCACCCGCGATTGTAAATCAAGGAAAATAATGGCGGGATAATGACCAGTTTGCGGTCCCAAGCAGATTGAATGATAACAAACCACGCATGTTGCACGCGGCTTTTCATTTAACATCCTATCATGGGGAAAGCCGGCAAACAGCTTGGCGTGCCTCATTAAAAGGGCTGCCGATGCCTTGTAAATTTTGTGGAGCAAGGGGCGGAAAATTCACAGGACAAACTTCCTGATAGGAGAAGACAGGGTTTATTCCCCATCCGCCGAGGCCTCCTGTGCCGTCACAGAGAAGTAGAAGATCTGAGGGTACCGGCGAGCCGCCGACTGCATTGCAGTTGTCTGTTTTCTAATGTGAGCGAGTTAGGGTGTGAATGAAAAGAGAGAGATACCCACTTAGACAAGCGCTAAATAATAGACATATAAATTGTGTCATTTTCTTGTTTGGGGAGATGCTGATTTAGCTGCTAATTGGTGACAGAAACTGTCAAATGGGTGGCAGATAGTGATTGTGGTGGCTTCTGTCAGGTTTAGGTGAGAGGGAAAAAAGTGAGCTTTCTTCTGATGAAGGCAGAGACACTGTGACGGCAGTCCCCTCCCTCCTCTTGTCTGATATTTACCCAAAACACATTAAACAGATAAAGGAGAGAAAAGCAACAATAAGCTCGGGATTATGGACCCTGTCTCTCGCCTCCGTCTCCTGTCTTCCCTTTTTTCTCTTCTCCAAAGCTGTCTCTGTGATTGATTAACGTGTTTGTTTGAAGCAATTCTGAATGTTTGCTCGCTCCGTAAAACACAAATACATGCAGGATGTACACAGACACGAGCACGGGCGCACACACAAAGACAATGAAGTGGCTGCAAGCAGAGGCAGAGCGAAGGAGATGGATAAAGACTGACTGACTGATCTCTCGAGGGCATTTTCCTCTAACCCTGCCTTGACTCTCCTCCCTTTTCTCTAGAGCATTAAGATGAACAGTAATTAGGCTTTGATACTCTGGCAAATGAACAGTAATTAGAGTGTGCTACTGTGGATCCTCTGCCTGAGCTGCTCATTGAATATTCACACCATTATTGAACGTTAAGATTAGCTCGCCACTGTCATGCACAAACACTGTGGCATGGCAACGGCCCTTTGCAGATGGTGTTAGGGGGATGGTGGAGGCTGAGTGTATATGTGTGTGTATGCGTAGACAGGTCGCCCAAGCCTGGCGGACCCTCAGAGGGGATTTTCTGGTTATTAGATTCTTGCCAGATCATGGGCCAATTATAAAGAAAACTGTCAGTCAAGGCAAAGTGGCTATGTGATTAGCGGAAAAGGACAAAATCAGGTGAGGAGTGTGAATCTTTCTGGAGGCAGCTTTGATTTGCTAATAAGAGAGAGAGAGAGGGAAAGGACCGGGGCAGGGTCCCCAGCTGTAGTGCTGCTTTGCTCCTTTCATTTTCACTGTGACCTTCTTAACACTGCTGGTCTAATCTGTGCTACAGGAGGAGACATAAAGAATGGCTCTCGAGGGCGTTTCTGGGTCCGGGCTGTGAATGAGACACAAGGGGGTTAGCCACCAAAAAACGAGAGCAGTCTTCCCCCCCAGATTCCCCCTTACTCTTAACCAGAGGGATATGAGTAATCAAATAGTTCCTTCAGTACGACAGGGGCCAAATGCTGCTTAATTACCCTAATAGTTTTCAAAGACTTTTTATGTCGTGTTTAAAAAAAAAAGAGGGAAAGAAGCACTTATGAGTTATGTCACAGTGAGAGGGAGGAGTGAAAGTTTAAGCGTCGGGAGGGAGAATCACTTGCCTCTGTGAGCATCAGCAGTCCTGGCTCCATCCGCTCCTCTTTCTAATTTCTAAAAGAACAACAGTGTATCCCAATTTAGTGGCTGGTGACCAGGGCTGACATTGAGGGGTGTGGCGACCCCCCCCACCCCCAACCTCAGTTTCTGGCTGGGGAGAGGCAAGCGCAGAGGGGAGACAGGCAGCACAGTGCCAGCGTTATAATGAAGCGCAGTAGACAGCAGGCCTGACAGCTCTGGCAGGTGATGCATGGGGCCCATGCTAATTCTTCAGCAAGCCAGTGATGGATCCTGAAATCTTGACCACACATCCCATTAGCCCCTGTCTGTGACAGGAGAATAAAGATATTAAAAAAAAAGAATCCCAAAGAAGTTGAGAGAAGTGGGTGCAAGGGGACGCGGAGCAGGACGTAGACAGCCAGTCAAAGAACCATACGCAAACCTGCAAGTCCTCTGCAATATTTTCAGCTCCAAAGTTATTGATGACTTAACCTCTGGGGTGCAGGTTATGGGTGATGGATACTGTGCATCTCCAGCATGGAACAGCAGAGGATAACAAGGCAGACAGTGAATCACCTGCCCACAGCTGATAAAAATAGAATATGACAAGTTGTACAGCATATCCGCCGCATTATCCTACTGCAATTCCTAAGGAGAGGCATGAACTGGGCTTTCCTGTAAATAGATTAGTTCTTTGAATGGGTTTTCTATAGTCTCAGCTGTTCTGCACATCTCCACTGCCCTGGCTTTTGCATCTCAGCACTATGAATGCAAGGACTGTTTATTAGGCTGTCCGTGCCAACTCCTCTGCGACTTCCCCTCCTTTCTGGAACAAAAAGTATGAAGGAAATAAAAAGCGGAGGAGGTCGCAGAACTCCTCAGCTATCAGGCATTCAGGTGTGTTTACCATATATCTTTTATCTTCCTGTGGAAGATAGGGCTAATATTTTTGACAAGTTTTCTGTGAAATATAAATGACCCAGTCGTGATACAAATAGGAAAACCGGTAGCGAGGCGAGTCGACTTGCAGCCAGGCCCCCAGAATCCTTCCCATTTCTGGGGGTTGACAAATAGCGCAGTGGAAGTTCCAGGGGAAACTGAGAGGTTACTGTGACAGACAAGGAGCACAATTATCACACCATGATGAAAGAGCCGTGGTGAGTGCGCGCCGTGCCGTTAATTACCGTCCTTTTTCCACCAGCCTCTAATGTGAGGAAAAACACGCAATGACAAGTGTGTAAAAGAGCAAGCACTAAATTACTGTCAGGAAAAATAAACGGAGGATCGCACGGCCTGCACAGTGATTTACGGGGGCAATTAGTCACCGCCCCACGGAGATGCTGAGGACAGCAGTGCAGCGGGAGTGTGTCAGAGAGAGGGAGTGTGAGAGACACAGCTACACTACATTTTCAAAGAAACGGGATGAGAAGTGGGAGAATGTTTGCTTTGCTCTTGGCTGAGTGACCTTTGCCTGCGAGAGGCCTTTATCCAACTTTTCACTGGTTTTAAACAAGTGCAGAAATAGGAGATCAATCAAACAACAGTAAGGCAAACATCCCACTTCAAGTCAATGCCTTGTTGTCACATGTATATGTATGATGATAGAATGAAAGGAATAAATCACTATGAGATATGGAGCCAATTTAGGTCAAGGTAACTTGTTTCATGCTGAAGCAGGTTGATTACGGCACAGGTGTAAGACAATCTAAAGCAATGTCTGTCATTACGTTTGTGGTGGAACTCAGCCTTTTTTTGTCTCAAGTTGAATATTTCAGCACACTTGAATTGCTAAACGTCTGAAATGAGCAGCCCCCTTTTCTGCCATCAAACATTAAATGGGCTCTAATTGTTTCTAAACGTGACACAAGTTAAGATCCTCCCATTTAAAGCCCGCCATCATGACTCAAAGTGACGCTTGATTTCTTGTCTCGTCTCGTCTCTGCAAACAGCTTCTGAGACAGGAGGTCGCATCCCAGTCGTCACATGTCCCTCACATTTCATGCGTGGCACTGAAACGGGCCTTTCATCACATATTAAAATACCTGCTGTACTTTTAACAAAGAAAAACCACTGGGAATACGCCCGTGAGACCGAAGGGCCCATTGATTTGTAATGGCTGATGACAGATAGTGTCACATCATCTTTGTTAATTTCACTCATTCACAACTATCAAACAACCACAGCAGCCCAGTTTTTTCTTTATTTTGTTATTGTCTCAGAAAATTGACAAGCCAGAATGCATTTGAAGTGTTTCTCAGTAAGAAAATGTTTCAGTTTGTGAAATCTAAGAAACATGATGAAATAAAGTAAAGGCTGTAGGGTTGTGGGTGGTTGTGTGTGTGTGTGTGTGTGTGTGTGTGTGTGTGTGTGTGTGTGTGTGTGTGTGTGTGTGTGTGTGTGTG
>JAVKLF010000083.1:17042686-17054852 GCA_034783495.1 Millerichthys robustus
CACACACACACACACACACACACACACACACACACACACACACACACACACACACACACACACACACACATTTCTTTCCTGCTCAAAGAGACTGAAGCCGGCAGCGGTGACACACACACTTGCATTATTATTATTTCTGATGCATTTAATATCCCAAGTTTAAGCTTTGAAGACAATCTTTGGGGAATATTGAATCAAACCGTTCTCTTTTGCCCCGGATTCCTCTCTCAGACAAAACTTCGTTAATTAGCCCCATACCTATAGGCAGAGTTTTCATTTTCTGACTTTTCCCTGATATTATTAAAGACGCTGCTGACTCTCTCCACCCTGCATCTTCCTCATTTTCTGTTGTCTTGTTATCCAAATTTGCCATTGGCATTTTTTCCCCCTCTTTTTTATATGCAAATTTCAGCCAAGTGTTTTTTCCAGCATCCTCCTCCCCATTAATGGTTGTTGCCCAAGGTTGGCCCTCCATGCCAGCTGAATCAGAGTCTTCAACCGTTTCTGGCTGTCTCCTTAAGGCCCTCTTAGCCCAGTCCACACCAGTGCTGTCTTGTTAGGCGTTATCTCAGCAGCCTTGTTCTGGAGTAGTTCAAAGTCTTCACAAATCCAGCTGTCAAAGCAAAGTCAGGCATGGGACCTTTTAAAGTGTGTTTTAGAAATCAATAGCCTTCCTGAGCCTTATGGCTTCTTTCACTTGGTTTCACAATCTGTAAAGTTGCCACAAATTTCTTTTCATCATATTAATAAGTTTTTTTGCATTAAAATGTTAGGCTGTTCAGTTTTTGGGTCAGATGAAATGCATGCAAATATATTATCCAGAGAACACATTTGTTCTTGTTAATTCACCTTACAAATGACATTATTTTGTTAGAAATGACTGAAATACAGAGGGTGGTAATATGTTAGCTATATATTTAAGTTAAATTAAAGTTCTTTATCATTTCAAAATTTAATTATTAAAGAAGTGGATTTTTTTGGGATTAATCATGATGAGTGATAATCTTCACCAGCATATTTAAAGACATAAGAGGAACACATTTAGACAGGATTTTGTCTTTAAAAGAGTGATAATCACATTGAGCAATTCTGTACTTTAATTTGCAACTCCATTTTTTTTGCCAACTTGAGTTGATCTGTACTGAATAAGAAGCATGTTTAACAAACAGAAAAAAATTAAGGAAACATTTATACCAGCCAGTTGGTTTGTATAGACTTTGGTACAATCTACTTAAAAGCAATTTATATTGAATCCTACAAATATCAAAATTGCTTCAAACTAACTTAAGAGTTAAAAACTGTGCAGTTCCTTTTATGTACAGATAATACAGAGCTTATGTCTCACACACCTATTTTTGTAGAGTCTCTTTCTTTTAATGGTGCCTGCTGTTTAGGAGGATTTTGTTAACTATAGGCATCTGACATAGTGGTATAAATGGGTAAAGCCTTTTGACGATATCAAATTTTGCTCACTTCATGACTTAAGGGAGAGCTGTGTCCGGTGGCAACTAATTGGCAAATGGTCAGGAGTCTCTGAAATGTCTCGAAACATTCATGGTGGTCCTTAATTTTGAACATGTTAAAAATATTGTGTGATATTTTCTCTCAAAATAGTAACAAACGCCTCCCAAGCCTTTCTTAATTTTGTCTCGTACCTGTCTCAAGAGTGCTTGAGTTGCATTATGACATTCTCACAAGAGAACTCTTCTGACGTAAAATATTCAAACAATTGTGATAAATAATATTATGAATAAAGAAAAACATTTATATTGGAGTGTAAAAGTGTACTCCAATAGACTAAACCATAAATGTGGGGCCAGCTGCTAATTCAACCTGGAAAAACTCTCAAATAATGCGATTAGAACGATTTATTGACATAAATGAAGAGTTCTTTGGTGTTTGGACTCTGGCAGAAGACTAGTATGCTGTAGATTGAACTGAGTTCAGATAAGTAGCCTAGAACAAGGATTAGAGTAGCCCCCCCATCCCCGGGGGCCCCGACACTGATGGTGGAACAGGCCTAAGGATGAATGACACTGAGGAGCTTGGGAGCAAAGGATGAGATGGGGTGGAGATGGGTGAAAGGTCAGCTGGCATGCAGATGGAGTTCAGACGAAGGGCTTCATGGGAGGCGTCCTGTGCGATGATTGGCACCCAAAGGTGTGGTCCAGCTGTGGATCACCTGCATCGTGATACGTACCACGGTGCAGGTGATCCAGGTGAGGCTGATAGGAGTCTTCCAGTTTGAATTTTCACTAAAGCTTCATGTTACAACCAAAGTGGGTTTAGGTGGGTATGATGTAGGAGGAGGTGGGCAACACAACAATGTGCATGCCTTAACTTGGAGTGTTGCAAACAAAACGTAGTTGCTATTTTCAAATACTGGCTATGCAAAATGCAACTGCATGACTATCATGGTCACAAATACTCAGAATTCAGTCAGACTGCAACAAAAAAGTAGATTTTGTCACATTTTTCTTCTAGTTGCCAACTAACATTTTGATTCCTCAGTTGTTGGTTACAGAAACAGTTCTTTTTCTGAGTATATGAGCACACTCACTGAAGTTAGGCTTCGTCTGGCACAACAAATACCAAAGTGGAGAATATCTCAGAAAGAATTTTAATCAATACCATGAAAACATTATCATTTACTGTGCAAGAAAAAAAAGACTATTAGCAAACCAGACAAGTTTTACTAATACTCCTAACACAGAAGTTTAATCCAGATTCAGTTGCCAACCCTGGCAATTATATACTTTTATGATAATTCAAACCATTAAAAGCCCTGCTGCTGCTGAATTTACTGCTGCACGGATAAACACCCACACTTACAACTGAGTTGACTGTATTCTGAATAATTGTGTTTTCAGATCTTTGATATGCCTGAGACTATACAAATATGAAGTGATAACCCCAAGCTATGTGATTCACACTAAAGAACTGCTTTACATTGCCACAGGGGTAGTGCGACGTACTCCCCCATCACACAGCCGGATGTTATTCACAACAATATGCAAAGTGCCATCACCTGGGACTCTCAAAAGGAAATAGACTTCAGCATTAAATCACTGAAAAGCCATTATTCAAAGAAGTTCTGTATTTTTGTTTTCATCGTGTACTAAAATATGATTTATGTACATTGCATAGGTAATGTGGTTTTACATATATTTCTGGGCTTGTTGTATTTCATTTTGAAACATTTTATCACATGTGCGAGTAGCTTTGTGTATTTCATCTGTACAGGGAATATTTTATGTTCTTGTCTGATGATGTCTGTCTAATGAAGGATAAAGTATTAAGCCTCTGTTTCTTAAATTGCTGAACTTTTAAAGCCGACCTCACTTCAGTAGCTCTTGTTGCAAAGTGCAGGTCAGCTTTATCTTGATCTGCAGTGTGCACCGGAAGTGATGTATTTTGTAGCCCTTGATCCCAGTCCCCATACAGGGAGAAACAGACGCACGTTTGAATGAGCCATCTCTTCTGGTGCTGGGCCCTGACAGGCTTTAACAGTGCTGTAAAACATAATGACAGCCGCTCAAAACAGCACCATGATCACAGGCAGTAAAACTATGCAGATGGTGGCAGATGATCAGCGCCGTCAGAACAGAATACAAATGACTGCAGTCCAACGGAGTCAACTGTGGATCCTGATACAACAAAGGCGTGCAGTAATGGCCGCCTCTGGGATAATACAATGCCTGCTGCTGTTGGTGCTTTTATGGCAGCCAACTTTTCATTTGTGCAAAGTTACTGAAGTTATTTGCAGAAAGCTGCAAAAGTGACAGTGTACTCATGTTGCCCATTAAAACGCCTATGAGTCTTCCCTTTGTATGGCCTATGTCTGTTAATACAGCTGGATATTTACTGAGGCAATTCAGGTTAAGTACCTTAGATACATAGTAGTGTCCCAGCTGGGATTCCAACCTTCTGGTCACAAGTCTGGTCTCTTAAACAGCTGTGCTAATTGGGCTGTGGGTAGATTTAAGAAACTCTTAAAAGGAGACCATATCTTGCTCCAGTTACTAGTTGTAGAAAACACATTTTATTAAGCTGTTCTGTTTCAAGCACCTTATTTTATTTTGAGAATTTAAATGTCCAAAAAATAAATAAAAAAACAACAAATATTGTCACAAAATATGATATGTTTTTTTTTATTTAATGAATTCTTGGTCTTTCAAATTTTTATCAATCACAGCCATGATGTTTTTCTATGTTCCTTCAATGAAAGCTTGGTCTTAAGTTTTCATTTTAGCTTCATTAAATAATAACAAATAAAATGTGTTATTGCTTTAAATTATTTCAGCTGACAGTTTCATAAGAACACAACAGTGTGTCCTCAGACGAGTAGAAGTCAGCTCAGTAATTTTATTTCATTAATGAGGTGTCTTGTTTAGACGAATACTGGTTTGTTTATTTGTTCTGACTGTGAAAGAGAGGATAACTAATCTGGAATGTAATAATCACAGCGCCACTTAAAAATTATGGAGAAGCCTGTCTTCTGCCAGGAGCTTGCTGCTGGCAACTCAGCTTTTGTGCTGCAATTTATGTAACAAACAATCCCTCTGTTCAGCATAAACATGACATATTGCAGTAGTTTACTCGATGTAATTTCAAAATTATTGTGCTAACTGCTCTTGTGGTTTGTTCCCTCGCTACTGATGAACAAGGTGTGTATTAGTGAGTTGTGTATGCACCTGAGAGTGTTGGGGTGCGAGGTGTCCAGTCAGGTGGAGGGATTTATCAATGTTACTCTCATCACATACATAAAAAGGGTGGGAATCTTCAAGTACCTCACAATTAGATTTTATTATGATTAAGATGTGTGAAAATGATTATTGATGTTTCTAAATTATCTATGATTATAACATTTATGAATAAATATGAAGAAGCTGGTAAACCTATGTTTATCCAAAACTCTAACTGAAATACAATCAGAAATACGAATTTACAAAATAAAATGACCTTCTAAATTTTTTTTTAACAAAACATCAATTCATCAGCATTCATACTGCACTTTCCGTAAAAACGCTAGTTCTCTAGTTTGTACTTTACTTTAATTTGAGATGGAGCTGTAGACTACACATTAACCTTTGAATCTTGACTGAACTGTACCTAATTGGTTGGTCAGCTCCCTTATTAATTAGCGTAGCATTAATGTGTGCTTCTTCTAGCATGATACCAAAGTTGCTGTGGGAGCATGGGGCTGGCATGACCCTGTAGAGGAGCCACCATTAACACTGGCCCACAGGCAGTACAGTCCTGGCTCGGAGGGCTCTGAGCTGCCTCCATATCTTCCATGCCCTTGCAACAATGTGCCCAAGCGTGTGCACAGCCACATCACAGTGCTTCCTCGGTGAACCTTGGTTTTTAAAACTCATGACAGGCACACGACCCGTGTCACTCCTCAGCAGGCTGCCCTCACTGTCGCCAGGGCGGCGTAAAATGATGACTGATGTTGGCACGAGATGCCAATTAGCCCTGGCTGTTTTATACGGCCATTGTGGTTGAGCCTTGTAAATGTAATTTTGCAAAATCTTACTCACTCGAACAAAACACAATTATTAAAAAAAATAAGAAATTAATGAAACAATCTGAGACAAAACAAACGATACCATTGACTTACAATTTTTCTTACTAACTTGTAAAGCCGTTGCTGCATTGAAGTAATCTGTGTAACGTTCTATATTACATCTGCACCTGTTTGCAAACATTTTGGCCCATTCCTTGTGAGCAAACCACTCTATCTCTGGTTCGAAAGGGTGCTTTTTCCAGACTGGATGTGTAAGTTCTTTATAAAGATGTTCAACGGAATTTAGATCAGGGCTCATAAAAGGCCACTTCATTATAGTCCATAGTTTGTTCTTAGACATTCTTGGGTGTTTTAGCTGTGTGGTTTTAGTCACCCTTTTGACACTGAGCAGCACATTTTGCTCCAAATTGCCTTGATTGTACTCTGCAAAAATTGAAGACACCCTATACGATGCAACAAAGCAGCCCTGAACATAGATACGCCTCCTCAATGATTCACTGTAAAATTTACTTTCCTTTGTAAGTTTCCTTTTTGGTAAATGGTGGAACAGATACTAAATGTAAAGGGTAGAGGTGACTGGAAAAGTGAATGCACCTGGGCTGGCTGGTGTGAGTGGCAGACTGACTGGTAAAACACTGAAGAGGGTGACTGAGGGTAAAAGAGAAAGCTGGCACACGAACACTGGGAAACAGAGCACCTAACAAACACAGAACGAGAATACGATTAATGATCTGAACTAACAGAAAAAACAAGCATAGAGTTCAAAATAAAAAACTTAAAGAACCACAGATAAATCAAACAAAACACACAGATCATGTCCATGTGGTCAAATTATTTTCAGTCTTTTCTTGGGTTCCTATCCTTTTTGTCAAGGCCTGTTTATTAGTTTGTGTTTTAAATAATTCTTTTTAACCAATATTAAAAAAAATCACAATTTTTTGTTAGCAGAATTTGTAGTCTTTGACTTTATCATTACTTTTGTGAGTTTCAAGTTATTTTAGTGACCTTTGTGGGTTTCATTTCTTTTGAACAAAATGGGGAAATGAGTCCATATCTTTAAGAGCTGAGGATAATTCTCAGCTATACCACACCAAATTTGAGTGTAATAATTCTAAAAGTCAGTCTGTTTATGTTGACTAAAGTTATTTAGCTGCAGCAGCCATCCTGAAATAAGTTGACTCCCAAAAAAAAGGTTGCAGAAGTCCATTTAGTAATTACTTTCTAAAAGTTGTACTAGAACTCATTCTCTGGGTCATGAGATATTTTACTCACAGACAGGCAAACCAACACTCAGACATGGGCAAAATCACGAATGCCTTTTGCTTTCAGTGGCTGGCGAGAAAAATATGACCTCTCACTCAAGGGCTTCACTAGCTTCTGGGATTGGTGGGTCCTTGATTACGTTGGCCAAGACATTTCAGTTGCAGCCTGCCAAGCCTTGTTAGTCATCAGGAGGTGGGGCAAAGGGGACGGGGAGTGGGGCTAATGATGTAAAAGCTACCCCGATAATCAGTCGGAACAGTGGTTGGTCCTGATGGCTGGTGGCTGCCTGGTGTTAGGCTGATTGATGCTGGCCTGTGCTTCCACACAGAGCTCGGTCATGTGGATCCCACTGTGTAAACACTGTCACTGTGGTGAATCTCCTAATGCCTGGATCAGTGGCAAAGCTCTGTAATCTGCACTGATGACCAAACACAGGCACGTAGGGAATCACAGGACTGGGATCACTTACAGAACTTGACAGGGTTTGGGGATTTTCATGAACATTTATTGTACTTTTTGAAGGGAAAATCGCTAAAAGCATTTCCTCTAGTTTTAAATTCACCATTTATTGTTTGAAAGGTGAAGCAGGGTGAAAATGGTTTTGCTCGTGAGTGTCTATGTATTTTACATTTCAAGTGAAAAGTTTGTCAGTTTCCTGTTTAAGGAATTTATTCAAGTTCAAAGAAAACTGTACTTGATATTTTTGTTTATTTTAAATTAAATAAATGCAGTAGTATATATCATGCTATATATTTGATTTGATCTAGTGCGAGGGGCTGTGGGCCTCCAAGGAAGGAGAGACACCTTGTTCTAAAGTTAAAAAATGTGTTGTTAAAGTCACTGTGCAATGTTCAAGTTCTAACTCAGTAAGTACTTTGTATCGCTATCGGCGACATCACTGCTTTAAGTGCTTCTCATTGCTCATATTTTTAACAAAAAATATCGTACTCCAACAGTTAGCATTAACTCTTACAGTCTGCAGTGTTTAGTCTGTTCACAAAACATATTATGAACCGATGTATAGATTTTAATAAAACTTCCAGAAAGTAATCATTAGATGTCATTCCAAATCAAGATGGCCACCACAACTAATCATCATCAGCAAGAATTAATGGCTAAAACTCACTCAAATGATGAGATATTGAGCATATAGCATATATTTTGAAGTGGTAGTAGCTGAGAGTCATTCCCAACACGTATGTGTTAAATGTGATTGTCTGAGATTGTAGATAACATTATTTTCAAGGTTTGACTAAAGAAATCTTCATCTTGCTCATTTCCCAGCAGAAGTTAATGTTTGTTAAATACTTAAAGGTGGTGGGCAATATGCATTCCTTTAAGGAATGTTACGACTTTATTTCTTCAAGAAAGACAAACTTGACCATTACTGCATTCAAGCTTCTTTGTTTCCAATATTTTGTCATGCATCAACCATTATTTACCTTTTTTTTTTTACCAGAGCCCATTGTGTGAAGCCCAGTGGGGGAAGGTCATTTCTTTAAATATCCTCAGTGTCACCAAGAAGCAGCGCAGGTCGACTCTGGGGCCCTCAGACCAGAACAGGGCTCCCCGCTCTCGTCTCACTCCAAATGCTGAGCTCACAGTCGGAGATAAGTGCTTCTCCAGAGATAGGCCTTCTCTTTTAAATTGCCTTCCACATCTGTGTAAGAATGTTCACAATGTGCATGTTTAACATGTGACCATTAATCACAGCAAGACAGTCAATTAAAACATCTGAACCACGGGAGCCCTGGCCAGAATGCACAAAACAGGAACGCACTTTGTGCATTTATAAATGTTAAACTCTGTCTCAGATCTGATTGCAGAGGAGGAAGATGTTTTACAGTGGACCAATGAACAGTGGTAAATAATTACAGTTAACAAGTTTTTCAGAACCTAGATGCAGATATCATCGTTTTTTATTATTTTTCGGTGGCATAAATTTGAAAAACATTTACAATAGAAATTGAATAATAGTTTAGTGGCACTCTTCAGCCTTAAGCAGCACCTTTATGAGAAAAGCATTAACCTCTCAGTCAGTAAGTATTTTGTGTCCGGTTTTACTTTAAATGATAAATAAATTACTGATTTTATTTTTAAAATAGAAGAAAATAGTTGTGATTTTTAGACAGGAGGTGCAATGCAATGCAAAATTTTGTTAATTCATGTGGATGAAGTCTTAAAATGTTTTGAGGTTTTTGATAATTTTGACCTAAAAAACCCTTCATATTTAAAATTACAGCAAACTTAAAGTTTATAATCTTAATCTGCAAAGTACCAGTGTGTCTGTCCTAGCTAATTATTTCATGAACCATTGGACAAACTTTAATGAAACTTGCAGTAAGTAATCACTGCTTGAACATCTTCACCTGAGTCAGATTGAAGATGGCTGCCACAGCTAACTGGCAATAAAAAAACAGACAAATGGCTATACTTATGTCAGTTAAACAAACATTGTGCTAAATTTCACAATAAAATATTTTCTTAAGACAATATAAGCAGGGGAGATGCATACCTTTTAGAAGTGTTGGGACCTTTAATTTAACAGAAATTACACAAAAAATGTTACGTGTTAAAAAAACACAGTGGAACAGTCTATTTGAGTTTTGAATAGGATTAACTAGTTTACAAAACTAGTTAACATATGTTGAATGGTTCCTTCCTTTGTAATCACCCTCCCACAACACAAGAAACCCACTAAACACAAAGACTTAAACATCGTAAACACACAGAATCAGCCACAGAAGTGACATTTAACCACACAATTATCCTCCTTGAAAAGACACCTTTCAGGTCATCCTAAGTGCCGCCTGCTCTTTTATTTCCCCTCTCTGTCTGTCAGCTGTGCCTTTGTCATGGGCACAGGCTATAGATAGAGTTGTCAAGTTGGACCTGCAGGTCGTGGGGTCAGGGAACCTCTTCACTTGTGTTGACCTTCAGACAGACAGATTTATTCACCATCAAGTCTCTCGCTCCTGCCTCAGCCTCTGCCTTCTGTGATCTGAAACAACGGTAATAAAGACATCAGGCTCTGACCCTGTCGCTCTTCTTTTCTCCGGTAATTGTCATGATTGCTGAAAAACGGCCATATTTCAAACACATGTATTAGCCAAATGAGCTGAGGGGGAGTGTGCTGATGGGATGCTTTTCTGTCCTCTTGTTAGAGACAGGCAGTTAAATAAAAAAAGACAGATTTAGTGTATAATGGAAGTAAATGATTTGTAGCTCATTTGCAGATTGTTGTCAGTGAGATGGAGTGCAGTTTATCCATTTGACAGCTTAGTTAGCAGTCCAAGGATTTGTGAAATATCACACTTGTGTTTTTCAAGTTGCGAGCCAGGCAGAGAATGTGAGGCGGGAACTAGTGCGATGATGAAAATGCAGAACACACTGGGCACATTTTATATGTTTTGGAATAATAATACAATGTGATTTATTGTGCTATCTTTCTTTGTTTTACGAAACATTTCTTAAAGAGATAGTCTAGACTACTTTGAAGTTATGTCTTGTTAAATTAAATACTTATTAATAGTTTGTACATTCTCAGCCTAGATATCAGTTGTATGGACCTCCTTATTTATGTAGGTTTTTCTTCATCTTTTTGTTTGCCTCTTTTCTTTGCATAAAATGATCTTCTGTAAATAGTTAACATGTTTGAAATAAACCAACCAAACAAACAAATAAAGTTTTATTAATAGTTGGTACATTATCAGCCTTGAAGTGCATGGAGTATTGAAAAACAGTTTTTTTCCCACACATTTGCATAACAACGTGGACATTGTTCAGTTGAGAAAACGGTTACAAACTAAACAAATGTTTAGCTAATGCAGAGTTTGAGAAAGAGTTGTTTTATTGGACCGAGAAATAGGTCCTCATTCTGTTAGCCGTTAGCTTAGCCATGACCAAAAAACTTTTGCATCTTTGTCCATACTCCGATCTCCTTGACTAATGTCATGGCTAACAATGTACCAACTATTAATAACCGACTGACAGAGCATCACTTCAAAGTTATCCAGGACTATCCCTTAAACTTCCACTAAGGGCAGTATGAGACCAAGATCGAGCTACAATCAGATATATGTACAGATGCATATCCAATTATTTCTAATGATCCACATTTGTTGGTAAGATGTTTTGCTTTTACCGTTGACGGTGGCAGCCATGTTGACTTGCTAACAGAATTCATACAGTCAGCACGGAGGCATTTTTCCCCCCTTTTTTTGCATTACAGTGTGGATAAACAAGTGGCCGAGAGTAGTAAATTATTAATTAAACATGAGGCAGGCATGAGGAAACCATGGAGTGGTCCCTAAAGAGACTTCTAAACAAACTGGGCATGGAGCAGGTACCAGTGTTGACGCCCCCCCTCTCCCCCGCCCCCCACGAGTGCTGTCTGCGCTAAGGCTGCTGACTCTCTAATGAGCTGTTTGCAGAAGTGGGTACACAGGGACAGCGACCTCTGACCTTTGCTCACACTGTCTGGGGAGCAGAGCAGGTTAGAAAAGCTGCTTCTTCGCTCGTGGCTGCTGGTCAGACCAGATGTTTTACAGTGCTGTGAAAAAAATATTCACCCCCTGTAGATGTTTGTGTTTTTTTTTTGTTGCACGTTTCAGATTTTCAAACAAATGTTAATATCAGATAACTTGAGTAAATGCAAAACACAGCTTTTAAATAATGGTGTTTAATATTAATAAAATAAAAAAAAACATTCAATCCAACCTGGCCTTTTGTACGCCTGGAAATGTAATTGCCCCCTCTAACTCAAAATAACACCAATGGACAATTATGAAACAAACACAACAAAACACTAAGAATAAGAACTTGAAGAATGATGTTCTGTAGAAATGACTAAGCAATTACTGGAAGTGACACTTTAACAAAACAAGGTAAAGCAACAATTCGTCCTGGATTTATTTAATGTAAAAACAGTGATTATCATACATCAGAAATCAAAAGAATCGTTGGACAAGAGATTTTAACTCAGGTTTTACTCACTCAAAAATTAGACAATTTAACACTTTTTACCTCTTTTGTTCAATTTGGGATTTGGTTCGGGAAGGTTTAGTAATCCTGCCAGATTGTCAGGCAATTTCTTTTAACACTACAAGTGAAGAATTTGATTTATCAAATGTGCACCAGTTGAAACATACGTCAACATGTCTGACATTGACCAAGCTTGGGTGTGGCCGGTGAAACTGAACTGAACTTTCCTGAAGATATCACAATTTACTTATAATTTAATAGAGAAGGTAATTACTTTTCCACAACATTTATTTGCTGATTGGAAACATTTAACGTCAATGTCAATGTCAACTTTATTTATATAGCGCTTTAAAAACAGGTTTAAAACTGCACCAAAGTGCTGTACAACAA
>JAVKLF010000083.1:17090239-17102884 GCA_034783495.1 Millerichthys robustus
GGGAAACCTGACCAATTCATGTTAGCCACTGTACTAGCCTAGCATAATACCGCCACTTCCTGGACCTAAAATTATCTTGTTAAAAACGAGATACGTATCTCGTTCTAACGAGTTACGTATCTCGTTAAAACGAGATATGTATCTCGTTAAAACGTGATAGTATGTCGTTTTAACGAGATACGTATCTCGTTATAACGAGATAGCGATCGAAATTTTTTTTTCCTGCGTGATAGCAATGCGCTTCCATACAGACATGCTTAAGATTATTTAAGCAAAAAACCCCCCCCAAAAAACAAACAAAAAAAAAACTGCAGGTTCCTGGCACATTTTGACCCAAACAACACCAGGCATTTGGGAGACATTCGTTTGATTTGCATATAAGAGTTGTGTGGTAAAAATGACCAAATTAGCTGAACAAAAACTGGGCTGTTTCTTTTTGCAGGTGTCCTACAGTTTTTAGTTGCTAACTACATTCTATGTTCACATCCAAGGGAAACTTGGTTTGACTTGTTGATCACAGTTGTGTCTGTAAACATTTCCAGACCATTATCTTTTGCAGGAATTACAGTTATTTCACATCAATCACACAAAGTGATGCACACGCTCGGTAAAAATTGGCTAAAAGTGCTGCTACATTGGATCACCAAGGGTACCAGAATGGTGCTCTGAAACACTATCTGTTTTCCACTGGTAGTTGGATTTAAACAGAGATTTTCTAGGAACAAAACTGGTCTTTCTCTGCTTTAACTATGGGTTTAGGCTTTTTATAAGGTTATTTTCTCCACAGCCACACAAAGCAACTACCCCCCTGGTTGAAGCGATTTGCTGTTCACAATGCCTCAGCTTAACCAGCTAGGTCAGGTCAAGTTGACTTAAACAATAGGGACTTTAGTGTCTCACCCAAAGCACAAAGTGTCGCAATAACAAAGCAGCTCACTGCAAGTGGAGCAAGCAATTCATGAAGTCGTGGCCTCAGTCTATAAATGTCTCGTCTAATCTGTAAGTTCTCATCAAGCAGAGCTTTTATCCATTCAACGATTCTGGAAAATAAGACAAAATCGAATCAATATTTCAAAAATATTTCACAATATTTTTTTCCTAATACGAAATGCTTTTTATAGCTGATATAAATCACCACATATGTAGGCTGGTTGCAGTATTAGTGTTAAGTGAACAGGTAAACACATATATAACATTTGTCTGACTAGAAAACAAAAATGCATCTCAGATATCTATTTTTCAGTTTTACTTATTTTAATTTACGTATAGTTCCACAAAAAAGATGTGATTTCTTCTTTTTTAATTTTCAAAGATGATTGTTTGTTTGTGTGCAAAGATTGTAAAACTGCATTCTAAGCCATGTACATTGTTTTGTTGTCCACTTCTACCCACATCATACCCATAGTTCCTTTTTGGTGGCTGTTCCATACATTTCAGATTTAATCATTATCTGTGTAATTTACTTACTGAAGTTCTTACACAGTGGTGCAGTGATTAGAGCTGTCCCCTCATAGCAGGAAGGTTGCAGGTTTAAAACTCTGCTGAAGCCTTTCTGTTCTCCAGTTTCTCCAAAATCATGCATGTTTGGCTAAACAGTACTTCTAAAATTGTCATTAGAATTATTGAGCTTGGATTGTTGTTTAACTACTGATGTTCAAATTTCAATTGTCCGAATCACAAACAGAGACAAAACAGTGAGTAGATTCCAAATAAACTAACACAGGTTGTGTGTTGAATTGTTTGAACTTTAGGCTATTCAGCACATGGATGCTGTTAAATTAAAGTTGCTGTTCACTGTCAGTGATCTGCATCTCTGAAAGGACTGGGGAAAATCCCAGTAATGATAAACATATGTGTGATAGTAAGGAGATAATGGCACAGTGTTTGCAGCTCCCAATCTGAATCACCCTTTTCAGTTTGTTCATACTGCAAAAACCAGCCTCCAGTTCTCAATGCAGCACTCAGAGCACAGGCTGTGATATACTGCTTGTAAACTACCAGCTAAAAACAGTTACTAGGTTGGAATTCAAAGAGAGTTTATCTGCCCGAGTCTGTGTATGTCCTCCATACTTTATAAATGTGCACATCCACACCCTGGGGAATTCATATACAAAGGTCCTCCACTAGCATACACAGTGGATGCACATAGCAGGAGATGAACATCTGATTTGTCACATTTGAAACGCTAATGTTTAAACCAAAAGGAAGAGCACACAGTAATGTGTTCATTCATCTGCATAAACACCACCTGTCCCGGCGCAGACGACTCCTCAAGCAGTGAAAGTTTAGCAGCAGCCTGCGTGCGAGCCAATCAGTGGGGGCCCAGCTGTGGTTTCACAAACCCGTAGCGTCTTCAAGTGTCAGAAAGCGCTCTGAGTACTGTTGGTGGTGCTAGAGAGAGAATACTTTCATTTCATGTCAACCGCCACCGAGACGAATAGGCGACATGATAACAAAAAGAAAACAGGGCGTGCTATCACGATTGACATCCAAAGGTAATTTATGCTGGCCCTTTATTTACTCACGCAGCTTCCGTATACACACAGAGTTGTTCTTGAAGGCTAATTTGGAGCCTATTTGGCATATTGCAGGCCCTCTTTCCTTAAGAAATTCCATCATTTGTCTCAGGCACGAGCACTGCGTTATCAAAATCCAGAACAGCATTGATCACCTCGTCTTTTTTATCATCTCTGGAACAGCTCCTTAGCGCCAAAGCTTTTGTTTGTTTTTCTTCCTCCTGTTGTTGTTGGCTTTTTTCCCCCTTAAGTATATACTAGAAAAATACTGACAGTTTCTGTCTCCACTTTTTTTTTCTTCCAAAAGTGGAATGTGGCACATTTCTCAAACGGTATCTGTAATAAAAAGGAAAGCTTGCCTTGCCTGACACCACTTCAGCTACTTGGAGGGGTAGAGGCTGGAGGGTGGGACAAATAGTTGGAGCTTGTTTTAATGGTTAAAGAGTAGATGACATCTGGCATTGTAATTATTTTAATAAATTACTGTGCATCAGTAAAAAAATAAAACCAAAGAGCTGTCAGATCTTGATCACACTGGAGATGTTTTTTTTTTTCAGAAGCCTGCTTTAAAACCAGAAGTCATCTGCTTCTTTTGTCTGCAGTATTTGTCCTTATTCAATGAATGCAATTCAATTATCTGCTGCTTTTGAAAGACGTAACTCAGCACTGAAAATCTTTTTTCGTTGTGTTTTTCCCCCCCTCAACAAATGTAGTTTAGGTAATGGTCACTTCCTTCAAGTGGTCCACTTTCAAGGGAAGCTTTTAAGGGTAGAATTGTGGGTAAGTCTACTGTCACCACCAAAATCATACGACTGATCCACAAGGAAGAAAGGGCCAATTAGAGATCATTTGGCAAAGAAGCTTTCGATTGCTTTCACTCTTGTATTATTTGGTCTTTTGTTGACCTCTGCTGAGAGCAAAGGCGGCTTCTCTGATAACCAGGAGAGGGGCTGCTGTTATGATGCTCTTTCATCTAGCATTGTGAGAGCACAAGTGCCTGTGTTCGCCGACCACTTTAATCAACTTAATGCAACTGATACTGCCTGTTGTTATGAGCCTCTGGTCCAATTCAAAGAGGTCCACAGATGGGCAAGACTGTGGAAGCTTTTCCCCAGACCTCTGTTGCCAACAAGTGCTAGGGGGTTAGGAAAAGAAGAACATGGACGATGGGGGTCATGGGACATGCAGACATCACTCAGACAAGCTGTCTGCTCCATGCCATGCTGGTTCCACTCTACCATCCTTCCACATCTTTACAAGGGCTACACAGCACATCTGATATGAAATGTGGGTGATGGACCTTTGTTTAGTTCAAAGGTTTATACCTCTTTATTCCTAAGTCCCTTTGTAAATCCCCAGTCTCTGAAATATGTATAACTGTCCTTTTCATTCCAGTCATCTGAGGGGGGAAATCAAAGCCAGAAGTTTCGGTGAGAGTCAGTTTGAAATGGAGTGTCCATGTGGTGTCATCATTTCTTAACCTGCTACCTTTCATAGAACCCTTTATGACCTTCCAAGTAGGAGCATGGAGAGTTGCTTTAGATGCAGGCCCACTTGTCTCAAACACAGAATATAAAGAAAAAAAAAACTGCATGTCTCGAGTTTGTGGAATTGCTGCTAAAATAGTTATTATATATATATATATATATATATATATATATATACACGGTATATAGTTGATTTCACTAGACAAGCAATTTGTGAACAAAATAAAAACATGTTGACTGTTTTGCAGGGAATAAAATCACAAAACTTCAGACATGAACAATGAAAACAAAAAGATTTAGATACAGTAGATGGTGAATAAACGTAAATCTGGTCAAGTACTTTTACTTGTGATGAAACCTTTTATACATTTGCCTAAATCTGTTTTTAAAAATCTAAGCACTGTTTAGAGTCAAGTTGAGAAGTATTTATTTTTTTTAACTGCCAGTAATTTATTGATGTTTTGTCAGTTGTGAAAATTGAAGCAGCATGGCAGTGCAGTTAATGCTGTCACACCACAGCAAGAAAGTCACAAATGTTCCTTCTCTACATGTAAGTTGTTTTAAAACTCTAAATTGTAACTAGTTTGAATGGCAGCATGAATGGTTGACTGTCTTGTTTGTCTGTGGCCCTGGGATGGACCCCCTGACCTGTCCCCGGGGTACCCTGCCTTTTGCCCAATAACAACTGGAGATAAATCATCAGCTCCTTGGTGACCCTGCCCAAGAAAGCAGGTAAAGAAAAAGGGATACAAGGATAGATAGTAAAACTGACAAATAACTGTGAAAAGGAACCAAGGTATTTACATAACACAACTCATGTTACTTTTTAAAGTTATCAGAAAAATGATTTATCTGTCTGCACAAAGACATTAGAACCAATCAAAACATCTGGCAAAAATAACATGCTTACAGGCCAAAGCAAGCCACTGGTTTGGTTAGTATCTGGAGGTGTTACTCTGTAACCCAAAATAGTTTTACCTACACTCACGGCATGACACAGATGGGAATCTTTATTTTAGTATAATCTTTTTTTTTTGGCTTCCCAGCTTACATTAATGATTTTTCTTGTAAAGAACTGATAGTGTTTTTTTGTTTGAAAGATTTTCAAGTGTTCATCTGTTTCAATAAGGTAAGAAAAAACCTGGTAATATCTATGCCTATTGTCTGTTGTACATAGGAAATTTAATTGAGTGTTGCAGAAATGCTCCAAAAGGACAGAGAGAGACACACAACCCTCCAAGGCATGACATTGTTTTTGACTTGGCAAAGTGCTGAGCTCAACAGCAGGCACTAACAAGGAGACGATCACCCCTGAAGGAAGGATGCACACAAAGAATGGCAGGAGGACCCCTCTTTAAAGTGAAAGTGGTGAGCGCTTGCTTTGTAACACTCCTGTGGTTACTTTCTTTAGACATAACAAAGGTCTGTACTATGGAGATGTTCGTTATTGCCTTTTTTCCAGCTCTATTTTATATTTGTACTCAGTTTCAGCATCAACATTAAGATTTCTCTTAGATATCAATGATTTAGCTTTTGCTTGAGTTCATTTTCAAAGGATTCAGTCAGAAGAAAAAAGTGGATCAACTTTTTTTTTTATCCAACATTGAGAACAAACCAATCTAAAGCATTGATGTTATTTCCCTGCTTTGTTGTTTGAATTGGAGAGTTGATTCCTAAGACACAGCAGAGGTTTTTGTTTTTATCTTTGGATTAAGAAAGCATAGGCTTTTTTTTTGGGAATAGTGTATGCTCTCACTGGGGTCAAATAACAGATTAATAGGTCCAGTAATGAGCTCCCTGGAGTGTCCAAGTCTCTCTGACTTCCCCAACCTCCATTACGTCCTTTTATGATGGATAGCAACAAACATCATTCACACATCTAAAAGAAAAATGACTAGAATGCTGTTTGTGTGAAGGAGAAACATCAGCTCTTGTGATTTATTGTTTGGCTGTGATGTTCTCTTTTGTATCTTTGTCACAGATGCTTAAACTGTCACTGCTGTCTCCTTTTGTTTGGTCTCCTCCCTGCATCAGCCATGTTAACATGCCATTCTGAGTTTCTTGGAAGTGCTTAAAGAAACTTGGATGTTCGATGGGGTGATTTTATCTGCTTTGATGCAATCATGTCTTGATGTTCAGACTGCACCTATGACATAATGAAAGGGGAAAAAGAAGAAAACGTGAGCCACCAAAGCTGCAACATAATTTGTTGCGTTTTTTTCCAATAGCATATTAATTTCATGCTGTGCAATGTTACCTTTCTGTACATATAATTCAGACAACTAAATGGTCATTGGTGATATATTTAAAAATTAGTGTTTTGAATTGATTATTTTTCTAATAAATAAAAAATAATATTGTGTAACAATACAAACTAAAACAATACTGTAGTTGGTAATAGTATGTACATAATACAGCCCAGAACCCACTTGTTACATACCTGGTACTTGACGGATATAAATAGTACTTACAAGTATACTTAGAGGGGACCTACAGGAACAGGGATGTGTTATGAAGTGACTTAGTAACTTAGTACTCAGTATGTACATTGTTCTTTCCCAGTACTTGCATGATACTGTGTTTATTTATACCTGGTATGTACTGGATACTTACCTGGTATGTGCCTGATATGTATCTAGTGCCTACCAAAACATGCACTAAATACTTACGAAGCAGATACTTAGTAAGTACCAGGTACATACAGTACAGTTTAACAAGTCACTTTAAAATACAGCTTGACGCCTGTAGGCCACAGACGTCTGATTTGGTCATGATCTTCTGTCTTGTATTAGTTGCCATCAAACTCAGTTCATAGAAGATTTGTATGGGACTTGGTGCCCATACTTGGATGGTGAGGATGATGTACTCCCTTTGACCCATCATCCCGATTCCTTCATGCTCTGGAAATATAATTCTAACAGCACTGTATTATATTTCCACTGAAAATCCAACTTTGAAAAAACACTGTTCTGATAGGTAATTCTCATGATGTAATTCTACACAGCAGTCTCTGTAAGTAAATGAGGAAATGACCAATAACATGATTAGATCCTTAGCAGATTACAAGTAAGAAAAAAAAAGTCATTTTCTGGGCCACTGGTGTGTGACCAGTGGTCCTAGTCTGGCCACCACTTTAAAAATTGTCTGACTCATCATTGATATTAGTATGCTGTGCCTTTGAATAGCAACAATCCATTTTGTACCAGGGTACATCATGATCTGGTTTATTACTGTAAGTCTACAGAATAATGTATGGGAACATAGTTTCTGCTTAAAGTTTCACATGATTATATACTTTTTGCTACATTACGCTGGGAATGATCTAGTATGTCTTCTCTCATTGCAACATTTTTGATGAGCAGCAGGGAATGTTTAAAATCCTTAACACTGTCTGCCTTGTCATCCAGTGGTTGATTAAGAAGTGTCTTCAGCTGAGCATAATCAGCAACCAGGGCAGCTCCCCTGGTCAGATATCTCTGTCCACATCATTAACTGACCTTACACGTACGGCGAATAACCACAGAGGAAGAACTGACAGAACAGCAGTCACAGGAGACAGATCTCAGAAGGTGATTACTTTATGCAACACCATGGAGCGATGCTAATGACCTCTGTGCTCCTGCATTAATGGCCTTTGCTGTCACATTATAATGTGGCAAAGGTGGATGACGAGGGCCTCACCTCTCTGAGACAGTTTAATCAGAGAAATCTCTACTAATACTTTGAAGGAGGTTAGTGTTTGAGATGTGCAAAGATGAGAGCAATAGATTAAAAAGTTCCACAATCACCAGCAGAACAAAATCTCAAAGTGTGTTTGTGTTTGATGTTTTGTAAAAGTGAAGGTAGATTATTACTCATTTCTGTTGGTGTATCAACAGGTTTTAAAATACCAGATCAAATTTGACGCTTCTCCACACAGTTCCAACTTTGTTTGGAGGTGGAATACGATTAAAGAAGAAGCTTTAAAGCATGCTAGTACAAATAATAATAAAAAATGACAAAATGGGCATTAAGGTTGGTGAAAGATTTAAGGAACAATTTGAGGGGACAGTCTAGTTTTTTAAGTATTGTTCTGTTCATTTGTCAGCTATAGTTAGAACCTTAGCAACCATGACATCAGTCGTTGAGCACATTGTGTGGAGAAAGAGGCAAAAGTCTTCATCCAGGCTAGGGTAAGGGATGAGGAATCAGGGCTATGATATATACAAAAAATGGTAAATATAGACTTTTTTCATTACAATTCTGACTTTTATCTCACATTAATCTCTCAGGTCTCAGGGTTCAGTTGTCTCCCTCTTACAATGCTGTTATTGCAAGTATGACTCAGCCTCCTATGATCAATAGACAGTTTGAGGGTACTAAAGATCCATCTACAAATAAACAGACAGTATCAGACCACTAACGAACTATTGTTAGGCTGATGAACCTCCTTAACATGTAAACAGACAAGTTTTGATTGCCTTAGTTTAACTTGCTGACTCACTAGGTAAAGTCAGAACTTATAAGGCTGAGTTTACTTGCACTCCTCAGACTGAAGTCTTTTGGAGAAGAGACGAAATGTTTCTACCACGAAAACCCGGTCCAGAGGACCTATTCATTTTTTTCTCATTTTCTAAGTTGACATAAGTTGTCTAAGACATTACATAGTGTGTGGATGTGAGAAAAAATACAATGGATATATTTTATTGTGATTGTCTAACTGTTTTAGAATCAAAATGGTAAACTTTGCTAGTGGAATGCAAGTGAGTAAATATACACCACTTTCCAGCATTACATCTAACTCAGTAAATGGATGGTTGAAGTGCAAGTAATATTTCATATCCTTTCATTTTATACATACAACAAATAAAAGACAGAATACCAACTTGTGTGTTCGAGACTTTGTATTTTTTTTAATAAAGAAACATCTCTAGGATAAGAAAAAAAACAAACTCTCACACACACAAAGATGCACACAAAGTACAGGATTGTAAAAATGTGCACATTTTTCCTTAGCCTAAAATTGAGAGGATTTGTTCCCCAGAAAGATAAATTATCACTGATATATGCCTGTGCAAATTCTCAGTTATCCGGGTCGTTGCAATCTCTGGTATAAGCATTGTTGCTGTGGGTAAGAGTCAGAGTTGGGGTTGAATAAAACAGTGCATATTACACATGATTTTGTCTTTTATGGCTAACTATACGTGTGTCAAGTGGAGCCGTAACTTGTGTGTTTGGGATGCCCCACCAATATTGATGTCAACATGTTTGTCCCCTCTGTGTACAACTGGGCCCTGCAGGCTAATGTGCACATTCACAGGGTTGAGCAGACACAAGTCTTTGGGCAGATGTAAAGCACAGATTATACAGGGGGCTATCATGTTAAATTTCTTTTGGCCATTCCTTGAACTGCCTCACCCTCTTGTCAGGTTTACATCTCCAAGTTTTATTTCAAAACTGTTTCGTTTCCAACATAATTTAAGTGCCACAATGGACTTAAGGCTCGTTGAATGTATTCATTTTTTTCATTTGAGTGGCTAACTAGGAAACACGGCTCCTTCTACACAGCAGACAGCAGCAGTTAAATGGCTGCCATGTGGCTCCTGCATCTTCATCACACCCAGGCCTGAAGGAAAAGTGCTGTCTTTGAATTCACAGCAGAACACAGAACTCTGGCCCCTTTCTCCTCTCAGCTTGCCCCTTGAAGTTTTTTTTCTTTCTTTAAGCTGAAAAGAGAGCAGGATTGTGCTTTAAAAAAAGACGGGGGTTTTAATCTAGGGAATGAGTGCTTTGCCATGCAGCCCAGCTCTAGAGAGTGCCAAGCAGGGCTGGGCAGTGTATTAATATTTAAATTCCAGTCCAGATAATCAATAGAAGGGGGTACTTCTGTGCGCTGTTACCCTCAGATGGGAAGCGATAATAGGGAGAAAACCTGCTGATTAGCCTCCTTAGAAGCTCTCTTCTCTGTGTAGTGCTCAATACTTTAGGAGTGATTATAACCTATTGAGGCAGAAAACCTGATCGAATATGACCTCTTTTGAATTCCTTGTTCCCTCAATAGTGAGCTAAAAAGAGCATTCAGGGGTTGCAAAATCATGCCTCTCTTAAGTTATTCTTCATTCTTTTTTTATATGGTGCCTAAGCAAAATTTCAAGCAGCCTTTATAGCATAACTTAACGCTTTAAAACGAGTGCCACTGCCATAGCAGGCATCAGTGGGGAACTTATATTTCATTCTTCTTTTCAGTGTACATAAAAAAATCCCAGCTTAGTCCTTTTTTGTTTTTCGAATGCTTTGAACTCTTTTCAGCCTTTAGGGGAACTTTTTGTGCCGTGGATTGTGGTGTGCATTCACTGTAAAGGCACTCAATACCATGATAAGACCACAAGCAAAACTGAGTGTCTTAAAGAGGGACCACACATCTGAGGCATTTGCATAATTTAAGGAGGAGAAAAAGAGAGAAGGCAATAAACCAATGCTGTTTATTTAGGAGGAGAATCGCGGCAATGCATACCTCTCTTGACCTATTGGTTCACTGCACGTCTTGGTCAAAATGGTCAACCGGTTTCATGATTTAAGTTGTGTGGTTATAGTTTTAGTTACTTTATCATATATTTAACACAGCGTGGTTGAACATTTAAATGTTTAAGAACGGTCAGGATTGTTTTGTTTTTTTTCTTTCCATTGTTCTCAGTTAAGGCATCATAGATAAAGAAAAGGGTGTGTGGGGAAGGGGGATGTGGGGGTTCTAATGCTTTTCCCGAGGATAATATCTTGTTTGAAGGGCCAGCAGAAAAGAAAAGCAGAAGGAGCTAAAGTAGTGCTGGTGAGTATCCTGAAAGAAAGCAAGGCCAAAGCTGAACTGCTCAGTTCATTTTCCACCTCACTGGCCATCGTAATCCATCTTGGCCAGCTGCTAACAAGATTGAGTCTGAAGTTTACCTCTACAATGAGATAATCAGATTAAGATCCACAAAGATCAAATAATGACCCAGCTTTAGGGCAAGTTCAGCAGGCCCTTGATTATGATGTGTGGTCCTTCAGATTTAATAAAGAATTTAAATTGTCTCCCTACGACATGCATCATGTTAAAGGCCTTGCATTCACTATTGAACTATCACTCACCGTCTTTGCTGCCACGGTATATAAACTAAGATCATTTTATAATGAGGGCTGACAGTCGTTTTGGTCCAAAATTACAAATGACAGTATTTGTGGTCTTATGCAATTTCGCAAGATCTTGTAAAATCCTGAGTGTTAGTACTCAGGATGTGCTCAGCTACTACCACATCAAATGTTGGCTCTATAAATGTAAAACTGACTGAGGTATAGACATGTTTGAGTTGACTAAAATTCAACTAGTTGTTGCATCTTAGGTTGGGTTGACACCAAATATAAATGAGTTTTTGATGTACAGCCAGTGACTATAAGTGTGGTTCATAAGAGTATAAATTATATATGACTCAGTTGTCACCACACCAAACTGTAGCTTTACATCTGTAAAACTGACTGGGTTTTAGAAATTTTTGTGTTTGCTAAGGCCACTTAGCTAGGACAATCATCTTGATTGGTCCTGACTTCAAAAGTGAATCATTTTTAGAAGTATACACATGCACACGCACACACACACGCACAGTCTAGTGCAGCTATCTTTATGGAGACTTTGCATTGACTTCCATTCATTTCTACACCTAACCCTACACCCCTGACCCTAAACCTAACATCACAAGTACATACCTGACCCTAAATCTAACCGTAACTCAATTCTCACCTTAGTCCTAAACCTAACCCCTGACCCACCAACAGCATTTCCCCCCATGGGGACTAGGCTTAGGTCCCCATAAGTACCAATTGGTCCCCACAAGTAGGCGTGTATGCCAAAAATTGTCCCCACATATTAAGGAATACCCGCTCGCACACACACACACACATGCACACATTATTTGGCTTCTCAAAGTGATCTATAATTGAGATGTTTTACCTTTTCTTTCCAGCTTCTCTGTGACGTTCCTTTAATGGAGTAATGGGATTATTCAGAGGAGCATACAGATGTGATTGTCTCACAGCAGATGGTGCGCACTGCTTCACCTTTGAGAGAAGTTAATTAAGCCCGCCTTATTGTGCCTATCCAAGGGAAGAAATGTAGATGAATACTGAGCAATCGAAGCCTGTCTGTTTCACACAACTCAGGGCAGGGACAGAGGACACCACTGAGGCAGAATTTTGTACATGAAGCCACTTCTTCTTTTTTTACATTTTAATTTCCACAATTCCCCTTATATTCTGAAAGTTATAGAGGTTTGACCTTCAGAAAATGCATGGCATCACAGTTGTGATTGATGATATCAATTTATAATTGAAATGGAAACATTTTAAACTGTTCACTTTCCCACGATGACATTACAAAAAAGTTCATTTTCATGCTCATAGATCTGGTTATATTTTTAGTAATAGTTACTAATAAACAAAAGTCAGATAAGAAAACTCTTATGACATTAGTTTTTTTTCTTATGAAACTTATCCTGACTTCTAATGCAAAAGAACTAAGAAGAAACAACTGTGTGTTTCCCTCAAAACATCAAAGGCTTGGGTGGGTGTGTGTGTGCGTTGGATTCATTGGCCTTTTTCCCCTGAGCATAGGCTGGAAGGAGGCCAGCAGGAGA
>JAVKLF010000083.1:17119869-17131840 GCA_034783495.1 Millerichthys robustus
CCATTGACTTCCATTAATTTCTACAGCCTAACCCTGACCCCTGACCCTAAACCTAACCTCACAGGTCCATACCTGACACTAACCCTGACCTAAACTTAGTTCATACCTGAGCCCTAAACACTAACCTGACCCACAGATGGCATTTTCTCTTGTGTGGACCAGACGAAATGTCCTCAAAAGGACAAAATGTCCTCACAAGTAGGCTATAGTATAATGTCAAAAACTGTCTTTACAAGAATAACAAAACATGCCCACACACACACAAATCTATATTGTTCAGCATTTTTGTGAGCGTATTTGGTTTGAGGCAATTAAAGGTAAACTAAAGCAATGTTTCAAAAATTTATGTGCAGAAACTATGTACTGTGTTGGAGGGATGACGACCTTTGACCTGGTTGAAACCGACTTAGCTTCACCATCTCATCCACTCCAACACAAATTTTGTTGATAAAAGCTGATAATCCCTCCATTTTGGGACCCTTTAAAAAAAGCAAAAAATGTAAGCTGTTGTTAAATGTCCCCAAAATTAGAAAAAAATTATAGGTTTTAAAACGTTTAAGTTTAATGCTGTTGTTAGTTGTTTAATTGTTTAACAGAAGTAGTGTATTTCGCTGACCCTGCATTAAACCTAATTGATCATTTAAAATGACTTCACCTGATTATAAATGTAACTGGAACAAAGAAAAAAAAAACAATGCAAACCCAGCACCCTGTAGCATTCAAATATTCCCTAACTCAATTCATGACAAACACCATGAGCTTTTATTGCATCAGACCTGCGACCTGCAATATTTTAAACACGCTAAAACTAATAAAACAATGGTGTGAAATTCCCTCTTGCCATTATTTCAGCCAGCAAATTATATCAGCTTATATAAACAAGAATGAACTACAGCTGTTCTCAATTTACCCAAAGTTTCTGCTGTATACTTATAGTGTTTACCTAAAAAGCATGTGATAAAAATTAGTTTGTTTCTATCAATGTAACCATACAGAAAATATACCAAACATTGATTTTTGTGTACCTTTACACCCCTGCCTGCTTTACCCAAGTAAAGAGCTGAAGTGAACATGTATGGTTCACCAGGCTGAACTGCAGGTTTCACATTCACCTTTAGTGTAAACTGCAAATGTTACTATATGTAAGTGCTCTGTCATATCAGAGATAGGGGAGGAATATTACATGTCAACAGCATGAAATCACCTTTATCTGAATAGGCCCTAATAAGCTAATTGACCTTTTCCCGTTCCTGGCTCTTTCACTGCTGTCTTAAGCTGGGAGGAAAGCTTGAAAAGTGTGTGTACTGCTCATTTTAAAGCATACACGTGAAATAACTTTGTTTCTTTACTTGGCTTTTTGTGGATTTGAGTTTAATGAGCAGACTCTCTCCCATCTGGGTTTTCAGGTTTCTTTTATCTCTAACCTAGCATATTAGATGCGGGCTTACCTACTGACGAACAACTCTCCTTCCTTTGTGTGCTGAGAAGACAGAGGGCAAATGTCTCCTTTCATTTACTTCCAGAGGAACAGAACAGTGGTGAGGGAGAGCATACCATTTATTAAGGTATTTATAAATTGTAGTAAAAATATATACATGTCAGATGGAATTCCATTGCAGTTGTTGTGCCATGTGTTCCAGCAACATCACAGACTGTTTAACAAGGAGGCCATATTAAAACCAATAAGCATCAAAATCTTGCACCGAGACTCCCACTGCGCTTCTTTCAGGAAATACATTTGTGACACCCTTTGGTTTGAATTCCAAAGTGTATTTGTTTAATGCTCTTTAAAGCTTGTCTCTGTGAGTACTCACATCTGTCTTTGAATTCTTTATCTCGCAGAACTCTGGCGCGAGAGATGTCAAGACAAATTTTGACTCCACCTCCGACCCTACCCCCTCCAAAACCACTTGGGCATGCTGAAGTGCACTCTGTCCGTAACCACACATAAAGGACGTTGTTTTGCTCCATTTGGAGAAGCGGCGGTGTCCAAAGCATTGAGTGTAACGCGCACATCTTCTTGTGTATGTAATTTTCTGTGCAAATATGTGTTTTGTTTACAGAGGGGAGAAAGGTTCATTGGCAAACCAAGCATGAAGTGGAAAAAAATACAATTCTGATGGAGCATGAGTGTTCAGTTAGAGATGTGTGCTTTCTTTTCTGTCTTGACTATCCTGAGGTCATTCCTTTATTCTGTTAGCTCCACTTTCTACTCTGCCCAGTATTCAAAGTCCATTTCATCTCTTTAATTACAGTCCTCAGAAGAACGCACGTAACTTGGAAAATTGGGTGCAAAATGAAGAAACATGCATTAAGATTTTGCTTAACTTTTAAAATCAGTTCTGGGTGCCAATAAATTTTTGTATCTGTTTTTGCATGTTGGAAAAACGAAGAATGGAGGACAAGAATAATATCCATATGATGAAGAGTGCTACAAACTGACCTCCAGGCCTGCCTTCTTATGGCAAGCGCTTTTTTCAATTTGTGCTAGCATCACAAGGACAAGCATAATAGAAAAATGTCAGAAGAAATTTTGAAGGGTGTCAATGCAGCCGCTGCCCAACATTCCTACATACCTTTGTAATGATCTAAGCTGAGACAAAGCTGATGAGTATAAGACCAAAGTGAACTAAGATCAACAGTGGCTTATTGCTATCACCATGGTAACTATACTTGTGTCTGTCACTCCTTAATTGCAAAGTTATTGAGAGCCAGATGCAATCAGTACTGTCAAATACTGTCAATATTTATAAACTATTAGTCAGATCTGTAAACAACAAGGATTTTGAACAGGATAGTAACCAGCGTACTTCACTCCTTATGGTACTCTAAAATACTAGAAGTACTAGAAATTGTTATTAGATTAATGTGACTCTGATCTCTCTGCCAGAAACAGCAGAATGGTAAACCTCTTTAAGCATGGTGTTGGTTATTACCCATCTCAATAATGTTGATGTTTTAAAGCATTAAAAGTTCTAATTACAGCGGAACATTTGCAATTGAATCTGTAGTGTTCCCTTTAGGCTACATGGTACAACCAATTTATTCACAGTAATTAAACTTGCTCGGCTCTTAAGCAGGCACACACATCTCTTCTAGCCTGTGGTGGTTTTTTTTCTCAGAAGTTTCTCCAAAGGGAAGAGTCATGAAGACAATTTTCACACAGCTGTGCTAATACTCCATTCTTGTTTTCTTTTCCCATGTGAAAACTACAAAAAAAAAAATCAACCTATTTGGGACATATTTGGTTGCAAAGCATGTGATTTTGTTCTTTTTTAACGCTTGCAGGATGTAAAGAAAAGTATTCTACAGATAAATTCAGCCTCGCTCCCTGTGCTGACTCTGAAACACGTTCACTTCCTGCTCACCTCTCATTTCATGACAGAGCGCTTCTCAGTGCATTTTCCTCCCTGCTCTGCGAGGGCCTTATGGCTCAGACACGAGGAGCAAAGAGTGCAAACAAGCTGTGACAATCGTGTCCTCCTTTTTTATTCAGGGGCTTTCTGCATTGGCTCGATGGTTGGCCAGGTTAATGTCTCCTAACAGCATGTCAGCAGGAGAATCCTCTCCACTAGCTGAGCACCCTTGTGTGACAGCTAGTTTGAACCTGTTTGCTTAAAATCCTCAACGAAATAAGTCAATGTCAGCACTCATTTTCAAGAACTAAGAAGCTTATGCGTAAAACTTTAGGTAAAGGTGAAATATAGAACAAAGTAAACAGCAAATAAATGACAACCCTTGCAAATTAAACACAAGTCTGTGGTTACCATAGGGACCATAATGAGCCATGGACAGCAGCTTTAACATTTATATTGATCATATTTCTTCTTACACTTTTATATACTGTTCACACATCAAAATGGCGGCACTTCCATCTTAGATTATGTTAAAGTTTTATTGGAAATTGGGGCAGCAAATTTTACAGCTTTTAAGATTAGTTCAGAAGTTTTCTATAATACTGATGTATTTCAGATCATTTCACTTTATTTGTCTTTCTCCAAGCCCCGATGAATTCACATCAGCATCGCATGGATGAGTTGCGTTTTTCATCTTCACGGCAAACTTGTGAATCACGGTGTTGCAAACCTTGTTAATCTGCCTGTTTACAGTTTGCTGAGTGGTATCACACTATCCAGGGTACATAGGGAGAAGATGGGTCTCTGTAGTTTTTTTGTGCAGTCCTGTGTTATCTCCTGCTTGCCTGACGGGGTATGAAAAACCTCTTTTCTCCTCTCAGACTCCAGCGCAGTTCAACATTTTGAACGAATGGTTTGACAAAGGGCAGCGCTGCCCTCGGCTTGCTGCACTAATTCTCCTATTTAAGTGTGTGATTCACATCAAGACGCAGCACTGTCCACGCAGCCAAGCATCACGCACCACAAAGTGAGCCCATTTGCTTTGACTACATGATCTTTCACTCTGCCGTGGGCCTGAAACAAAGGGACATTTAGGTTACATATGGAACTATGCCATTGCCGCATAGATTTGTGTTCTTCAGCTTTGCTGAATGTGAAATTGGATCCAATTTGATGGTGGACGTTCCACATGTTGGAGGCCCCATGAGTCAAGCTTTGCCACTGTGCCCTTTTTACATGCCTGTAGTTAGAGTGGTCTGACACCTTTATGCTAAGACAACTCGATTTATAAAATGAAATGGAGTTATGGAGGAGGTGATTTATGATTGATGGTTTTCCTCAGACGTGGTGGAGAGCTTGGCCCTGCAATTTATCCAGCTGCTGCACTTGAGCACATTGTCGAGACACTTGAACTTTTGTTTTGCAACTGTTACGTTCAAGATAACAAATTTTGACTTAATACTTTTACATGTTTTGGAAAATTCTTTATACTGGGCTAAGCCGGCATTTAGCTTTTAACAGCGCGTTCACGATAATAAAAAAAGAAACTTAATGTGATAAACGATTTTTTACTTTAAGAAAATGGGATTTTTTTTTAATACTGAGAATTCAAGAAAATAAACCAACGGTAAAATAAATATTGTCTGCTCAATTCATCTCAGCTATGTGAGAGCTGTAAACAGAGGAATATATGCCAGGGCACAGCCTCTAAGATCACTATGATTAGGTTGATTAACAGTTTAGAGGATGCTTTGAAAGTGAGATTCCGCTTCTTTTTAAGTCATTGTCGTGTTGTTTTTCAGGTCAATGGATTCTGCCGCTAATCTGTTTAGCTGTACTTAAATTGGCTGCGTCGACATCTCCTCACTTTAAGGCTGGGATTCCTTTTTTTCCCCCTCCCCTGATCTGAATACCCTTTCACGTAACTTAATATGCCATTTTGGTCTCCTAGGGACAATAATTGAATTTAGGCGAAGTTTAAATATCTTAAAGGACAGGGAATACAGATGGGCATCTCTGATTAACAAACTCCTGCTCGAGGTCTCTGTGTCGGGTGCTGGATTAGGACATTACGAAGAGAATGACAGAGCTTTTTGGCACTTTATTCCCTCTCAATAACATTCTTTCACATATTAAGTTAATTCCACCCCTAGGTAGGGACTTTATCATGCAGAAGACCTTAATCCACTGTTGTTGGGTCCATCTCACTTGAGCTTTGATGAAGCCCCCCCCACACACTCCCTGCTTTTCTGTGGGTGCAGCAGGCTTTGGTAAGACAAAGCACCCGTGACAGAGACAATAAGATGCCGCTTGAACCACAACAAAAAGAGGTTTCATCCAGGATTGGAGCGAGAAGGTGCTGTCGAGGAAAATAGAAGAAGGAAAAACATCAAAGGATGAAGAAAAGAAGACAAATTCACACAGGAGGACCAACACTTAAGATAAAGAAATGTATCACTAACGTTCTTTGCACTTTTTTGAGGCACAGAAGGGGTCGGCCCCAGTGATCTCTTGTTTGGCACTTCATCTGAGGGCCCACCTTTGACCCTTCTGTTGAAAAGCCCTGGTTGATATGATGAACGTAGGCTTTGGGTGTTCTTTTAGGTCTCATATTGGAATTATCTTTAACTGAAAAGTTGTGTTTGCGGTGCCAGCAGCCAATTTATTTATCCTTTGGCTTCCTTCACTCAGCCTGGGAAAAAAGATTAGCAGTCAGTTTGGTCTCTCCTCTCTCTGGGAAATGACCACCAAGAAAAATTACAAGTCAATTTTAACCCTTTAGCATCTTACAGACTTTTGTGCTTTTTTCAGTTTGCTTACCAGGTTTTAAACAGACACTTTAGTAACATATTAGTATTAAAGTAAAGTTGTTTTTTTTTTTACCAATATAAAGAATCATATCTTACTTTTTTTCCACAGTTTTGACACAAAAACAAAAAGCCGGGCATATGAGCAGTCCATTGACCATTCCATTGAAAACATCTCTGCTTGGCCCTGAAAAGAATAATTAATTCAGTCACCTGTCTGAACTTAAGCTGTCCATTTGATTGTCAGTGGGTGCTGAGAGTCTTGAAGGTTTTGATCCTCCTAGCGTTAACAGATGGTTATTGTGGCTCGGCCTGGGCTGGGAATCGCTCTCTAAGAGCAGACAGAGGGTTGGAGGGGGAAAATCCCCTGTTGCCATCCCTAAGAAGACCATAAGCTTGAGCAGAGAAAAAGAAAAGGCCTGCTACTGGTGCTAATTACCCAGAAACCACACAGAAAGTGCCCACTGTCACTAACTGAAGAGGTTCACATCCCTTCTTACACAGATAAAAGGCGTAGTACGAAAACATTTCGCAGGGGACAAAGAAGGAAAGATTACCATAATCTTTTGGTTTGTATCCCCCGTAAGCTGTCCGTGTGTCCTTTTTTTCCGCACTCTTTCTCTCCACCCATTTTCTTTCTCTCTGCTTTCTTGATTCTCCTCTAGAATCTGGTTTTGAAGGAACAGAAATGGTGGGAATTGGATTTACAGCACTAAGCCTGACAGTTGTGTTCTTCCCGCCTTCCTGTGATCGTTTCTGTCATTGGTGGGCTACTGTTGGAGTAATCAGACAATGGCAGGCGAAACGAGGTGTCACTGTGCTGACAGACCCCTCTTCATGTTATGTCATTGTTAATCCTCATCCTTCAGCTCGCTCCCACCGCTCCTTTCATCCAGGCATTCTCCATGAAGGAGATAGGGTGGGGGATAAATATGATGCCACCATATTTTCTACATATCAAAGCACGCTCAAGCAGCTGTTTTCTCCTTAAGTGGGGAGGGATCGTATGTGCACCAAACTCAGAGCGAGAACTTTTTAAATGAGGACATCACAGTTGCTCCATCACGGTGGCTCCTTAAGTGTCCCAGTCACAGGAAGACTGGACCAAAGCTAAGAAAAACAGGCTCTATAAGGGTGTTGCAGAATAAGGCTGCCTTACAGTCCCTTTGGTAAACTCAGTGGAGATTATGAGGTATTTAGCTTAGGAAATAGTTTCAATTAAAAACATATAGACAGATGACACTTAAGAACCCCGTGTCTTTGTGAAAACAGCAGCAAGTGGTAAAGTCTCAAGCAATCATTATCCAGTGCCTTTATAACATCTGAGAGCTGAAAACATTCAGACTGATGGCAGGATGTGTGCTCCGAGTGTAAGGCGTCTCATAAATGGATCCGTTTTCTATCTCTAACTGTCTGCTTTTTTTGGCTTCTGAGTGGGCGACGTTGAAACAATGACAGGAAACCTGCTAGTTTTGGTAAAATCTCAAGTTTGAGAATGTTTTTATTTCACAGCAGTGTGAGGAAGAGCTCTTTGTGTAATTCTCCTTTTGTCGTCATGAGTGAACTGATTGCTTCGATCAAATATTACGAGCGCTGCGTGTCCGTTTGTTTAGCTGTTTGAAACTCAAAAGAATACGATTTTTTTCCCTTTCACCTGCCTTAAAAGCAGGTCATGAATTTATTTTATCCTTTGAGTAAACTTTCATTTATGCCTGTTTCGATGCAACACACTAAGCTGCAGCACACCCAGCTGCGGCGCGCTTTTCATTTTGCTGTTTGCTTTGCTGAGCTCTGATTGCATTTGAAAGTGATGCCACAGGTCCGTTCCAATTGTATGTGCTGTGCGGTGAGCCTGTGCTCCATTTCTTTGACAGCCTCAGTGTGAGACTGATGTTTCAGAAGGCAGACATGTGCTCCTCATAACGCTGGGTTTCAAGAGACTCCCCCCTAACTACTTGCTGCAGATATGCCACAGAAAGCTCAGATGAGAAATCACTTTTCTGCTGCTCTTTCTGCTGAATGGAAGCGCTGACGGAAAGGCAGCAGGTGGACAAGTTACTGTATGGCTCAAACTCTGATTTTAGGTAACATGATAAAGAAACACCCAGACCCAGACCTATTTCTGATCTCTCAGAACTGAAGACTTAGTGTTTCGTGATGGAATGCGTCTTGTGGTGGCCATCTCAAATTGGTTTAAGTACTAGGAGAGAGACAGACTCAAATATAAGTTTTTATTTCCTTCTTATTGTACCATGTATTCACTTACATTTGTTTTATTTTTGTAGCCAAAACCTGACCCTCAGTGATTAGAAGTAACTTTTGATGCATTCAAAACAAAACAACATGACTTAAATTGAAAAAATGCTTGTTTTTAATAAATAAATATACTGTTCTCTTTATCTTTACTCCTACTCCGTATAATGTACTCACAAATTATTGCAAGACAAGTTCCGGTCAACAGGAACAGGAAACACATGTTTTCTATGGTAACAGAATATAGGGCCTTTTAATTGATGCAACTAGGGTTCAAAATGAACTCCTTTGCAGCTCCTTAGAGGAGTCTATGTCTTTCTTTATCTGTGAGGAACTGATCAAATGTTTCACAAAATGGTCTTTAATAACATAAACTGACATACTTAGCTCAATAACTTCTCTATGAAAGACTTTTGAGGTACCTCATCACCAATGTACAGTAACAGTGTAAAAGTAACATCTATAAAAGTTCAAGTTCTTGTATTGTAGGATCAGGATGTGCAGCACTATACAGCAAAACTAAACTGGTCTGGTCTAGATAATCTGGTGTTTAATTGTAAAATCTGCTGTGGTAGATCGTTTTTAGATAGAAAATTGGTTGATTAGAAAGAGCTGTTCTGGTCCATGTCACAATGCAACAAACTGAAATGTTGTAGTGCACATTTAAAAAAAAAAAAAAAAAAAAAAAAGCTAATGACAGTTCCATGTTAAACTCTCCCACTCATCTTTTGGCCATGACCAACAATATTGACTACTTTATAGCTCCAAGGACATCTTAAAACTCCTCCACAAGAACAGCATGCAGCATTCCATCTACCTATGTAAAAAACAGAAGCATTACAGATGCCCTGAGACAGATTTTCATGTAATGCATGTCAAAATGATGGCAGAATTTTCAACAATAAGACAAAGATTAGATTGCACTGAGCTGAACATGTGTCTATTTACCCATGGATTCCTGTTAGAGTCGATCTCCATCTCTTATTTAATCTGACCAACCTCATTTACAGGAAGTGAAAAGGAATAAGTAAAAAAGGAACAAGGGATGTTGCATTTTTAATTCAGAACATTGAGTTGTAGATCTTTTTGACAACAAACAGCACTCACAGGCGTGTTGCAGAGAAATTCCTCTACCCTGGAGCCCTGTTGTTGAGCAACAGACAGCAAAGTGTTGGCCTGGAATCAGTCAGCTAAATATCATTGTAGATTGAGGTTATCCTCCATTTCTGTACTCTGTCACGCAAGAAAAAAAAAATATGCACAGACAAAACAAGCCCTGAATCAAGGCTTTGAGAACTCCCGTGTTGTCTGCTAAATAATTATATTCTTGAATCCTCCAGAAGTAATAAGTGAGGAACATTTACATATATTTCAATTTCCAAATCAGAGCGTGCTGCGAAGCTCTGAGCGAGAAAACACTGTGGCAAACCTGCTTTAATTTTAAGCTAGGGTTGCACTGAAATGTGTGTGTTATAGTATATATATATATATGTATATATATGTATATATATATATATATATATATATATATATATATATATGAAGATACAGAGACGGAGTCAGTTATTTTGTGTCATCTGATAAACTTAAAATTACTCTTCACATCTGAAGCTAGCGCATGGGAAATTGCTCTGCATCGTGTTTTATCAGAGCGACGAAGCATGCCAGAACAGCTGGTGACTATTTTTCCAGCTTTTGTCAGGGTGGCATAGTACTAGATTTTGTGAGTTTGTTGTATCACTGTAGTTTGTGAAGAGCAACATCCAGGGATTTATTGTCCAAAGGTCTTGGGTTTGGAGTTTGAGCTTTCAGGTTTTTCTTTTCTTTTTTTTTTTTTGTTTGTTTTTGTCTGAAGACTTCGGACTTCCTACAGTTTTTCTGAATAGCAGGAAATAAAAAAATCTAAATACTAAAGACTTAAGCAGTGTAAATGTTCTGTTCCCACTGCACCCAGGTTATTGGTCAATTCATTTCAGTTTAGTTTATCTATATACTGCCAGTGTATTTGTATAGTACCATTAGTACAATGGGTAAATCAAAGTACTTTACAGATACAGGGAATTACATTAAAAAAAGAAATTATAGTTACAATAAAGTTGTGCATTACATAAAATAAACATTCAGACTGAATAAATAAAAAAATAAATAACAAAAAATTAATTTAACTAACAGATAAACAAATACAAATCAGATTTAACTATATGTCTAAGTTATAGTAACCATTAACGTTTGAAGTCCTGAGTTAGAAAAAGTTTCTGCACATCACAGGTTTTTACAACTTTGGAGCATAAAAAATAAATATTGCCTTCAATAAATTGATAAATTCACAATAAATTTTGTGAATACAAACCCTTTTAAGCTGGACCTGTAACATTCTATCATTGTGAAAGCACAGTTAAAAAGGAAAAGTATTTAATTTCCTAAAAGACAATAAAGTTGGGAATACAAGTATGTACACTTCAGTCTTTAAATCTGACATAACCAGATGGTGTATTTTGTTTTAGGGATCTTTATTTATTGTCAACATGCTATCCCACCATGTTCATATTCTTCAGCTACTAAAGAATTATGGTGCAATCTGCTTACTGGACTGTTGCTCTGTCATGTTGGATTTGTGTGTCTGTTTTGGCCTAAATGTGGTTCTTCTCCTGTGCAGCCATTGGTGCATTCTTATGGAACCCTTGATCAAAGAGTAATGCACAGACTGTCACTTGGTTTCCCTTAGCTGTTGTCAGCAGCACTCTGAATTATTTAAATGCATTTTCATGAATACTTGCATAGCTTACAACACAGTGGATGGCAAATACCACTTATCGAAACATAGTCCTATAACTTGTCTTGTGTTTCTTACTCCAAAGTGTAGTTCATACAATAATTGATCAGGCTGATCACAGTCAACAGTTTCTTGTTTTTTGTTCTGAAAAACAGTACATAAAAGCTTATTTGAGAGTGCTTTTCTTAGATCAGGACCATGCATTTCACATTGCTGTCAACATTTCATTACAGAGTTCTTCACACAGAATTCTGAGCTCATAAACCTAAAATAGATACAATAATAGCACAATACAAATTAATTATTGTAATGGTGGAAATATATTGTTCAGCAGATTGATTTCTGCATTTATTATATCTCAGGGTGACAAACAGATGTTGTACTAATAAAGCACACATCTGAATCACAGCCTAACTCCACCCCTTTTAACTTGGTTAATCTGGTGTATTATTGCAAATTTTTTACTCAAAATTAAGTTAGAAATCTTTTCCAGAAAACTGTGTACTTGTCAAATGAGTGAATCTGATGAAGCGTCACAGACCAAAACAAAAGTTAAAAAAGGTCAAAGTCTGTCACGTTTCTTGGTGGTGGAGAGGCAGGTGGAGGTGAGGACTCAAGTGCAGAACAGACCAGAGGATGATGACGGAGTGAAAAAATAATATATTTATTAAATACAAAAACAAAAGTCCGACGTGGCGGCAAACAAAAAAACTAAACTACCAGAACTTAATACCAAGAAAAGGAGACATGGGTGGGGAACGAAAAACACTAACCTTACAAGA
>JAVKLF010000083.1:17144088-17161976 GCA_034783495.1 Millerichthys robustus
CCAGACTGAAAAATGTCCATAAAATCATTTTTCTCTAAAAAGGAGTTCAATTGGTGTGCTAAGGATGATGACGATAGTAGAGGAGCTGAGGCGAGAAGGCAGCCCTCCTCAAAATGAAAATATTTACCTTTCTTGATGAAAATGCATGTCTAAGCAAATAGAAAAAGGGCATATATTTATTTCTGCTTTTATTTCCAACTATGACAGGATCGGTCCTCCATACTCATGAGACATTGGAAAGATCTCAACCTGATTTAAAATGGTCACTACAGCCAATAAACACAAAAAATAATATAACACTGTCAAATTGACATGTTTCAAACTAAATTACTTGTGGTAGTAGTCGAGTCATCCTCAACACTCATTCCTAACACTAACTTATCTTGCATTATTGTACATAACATTTTTTAAGGTTTGACCAAAATGAGTGTAACTGCTTCCCTTCAATAAAAGAGGGTCTTAGTCCAAAACTCTGTGATGCAGGACTGTGGATATTGTGCATTCATCAGGGCTTTGAGTTCAATCTATTTCTTTAACAAAAGTTACAGCTGTTAGTGCCAAAGGGAACAACCTTATGAGAGTTGTATGTGTTTTATTATAGTGAACCTTTATTTACCATTTGTTTAGATTCATATGGAAAGTTAGCTCCTGGCCTCTCTGCCCCTCAGGCCTTAACTATTAAAACACTATTATTAAAACACATTATTGGAACTGGAGGTAAATATACCTGCTGCACTAACACCATGTTGGCTCACTGAATATCACAAGACAACCAAACCTTTGATAAACTAAGCCATTGCTGCAGGAAAATGGATGAAGATGCCTGGTCTGTGTGATGAACAGAGATGAGATGCAATCACATACATGGACAAGACAACTACAGTATTTCCTCTTGCATGGATTTGAATTTCCTGGTCTCTGAGATAATTCATCGCTATCAGAGGGGAAAAGCTCCATGTCAGAATATGTGCCTTCAGAGGAAGGTCCAGGGGCTGTGTGACTTATTTATGACTCCTCTGGTGCCTGGGTCTTTCTATGTAACCTGTGTTGGTTCACAAACCAACGCTTTTGCTTTTCCAGCTTCAGCTTGCTCATCCTGTTTAAAAAGTAAAAAAAAACAAAAACGTTGCATCTGCACTAATAATTCATGTGTCAGGAAGGAGAAGTGTGCTCATCCTTGGAAATAAGATGGTCTTAGCTCTTTCTCCACTACACTGTTTCGGTTTATTGTGTGAATGTTTAGTCACCTTTCTCATTCTGCTAAAATATATTTTTTTAAATTCACAGCTTCCCTGCCCCATATACATTTTTATAGTTTAATTTTTATTTGTACAGCACTTGAAGTGTCTTATTTTCCATATATTATTCACAATCAGGAGGCACGGTGGCTCAGTTGGTAGAGCTGCTGCCTCCCAGTAAGCTATAATTTGGTGTGGTAGTAACTGAGAGTCATCCTCAACCCATTGTACTATTTTTTGCAGGATATTATGAGATCGCAAATAAGGGCATTCACAAGGTTCAACCAAAATATTATACCTTCTTTTTATCCTAAGATCATCTTAGTTTAAAACTCTGGCATAAGAGGCAATTGGTGAAATGCATCCCATCCAGAAATGTGAGGCCTTAACAGTGTTACTATTTCTGTTTTTGTTCCTGTGTCATAAGAATCATTTTTGCTCCATATCTCAGTTTAGGCTGAGTCTTATCAGTGCTCCAGCTTACGGTGATATTGGTAGTGAAACACAAAGGCTCACAAGCTTTAGGATCGTTTCTTATCCTTATAGCAGTTGGATGTGTCCATGATTTAGCATGACAGGTGTTAGCATATCTATGACAAGTTTTTTTTTAATTTAGCTTAAATAAATCTGACTAATACCCCATAAAATAGTTCAGCTCTTTGCATTTTTCAAGACCCTTCTCTGAGCTATATTTTGAAACTTCCTTTTAATCGTCCATGCTTAAATGTTAATTGCACGTGCCTCTCCCAAACACTTTTTTTATTGTCAGGGGCTTTTTGTTGCAGAAATATGTTACTAATGGCTTATGAATTAATTAGGAGGCAAACTGAATTAGACTTTCATGCAAGGTGATTGTAAGGAGCTTGAAAGCCCCAACATTTTATTCAGATTTTAAAATTTTCTGGTTGAGCGAGTTCCTTTTTGCTGCGGCCTATAATGTATCCTTTGTCATCATCTCTCAGCAGTGATTTCAGTTGTGGGATGCTCTCGGTGTAATTTACTTACCCAAGCAAAGCCATTAATTTTCTATTATTGTGAAAAGATGATTCATGTTTTGGAGGCTGTCTTGATGATTTATTTAGATACACAGCAGGGAAACATGAGGCGGTGGCTAATGGAATATAAAGTCATAGGCCTCATTCCCATTTTGACATTTAACTTCAGAAGCAGCACATGTGTTAATGTGTCCTCCCCAAGCACCTTAATTCAACTTGAAATTCCTAATGGAACTTGCTATCTGCATTGGGACTTTGAGACAGTGTGAGGGAAGGAGGGGAGACACCAACTTAACACGTAAATTCACTTGTCTGAGTCTTGGCTGAATGTCTAGCAACTTAAATGCTCCACTGCTTGTATGTCTATGGGGAAATGACATAAGATATATCTTTCTCACTTGCACTGTTGCTTTGTCTTTTTTTCAACCCAGTTAAATGATCTTTGCTTTGGTAAAATACAGCAGTTTTTATTTTCTGTTTCACATGGCAACATGTAATGGCAGTTACAAAGCTGAAACACTGTTTCAAGGAATGACCTCTAAGATAGACTAAGTTGTACTTTTGTCTATGCGGAGTTGGAAAGTTGAGTAAAATGCTGTTGCACATAAACGAAGCACTGCTGAGTGGGCAGAAATCTTTGCATGGTGTGCAGGCTGTGAATCAGAGCCTTCACGCTCAGTCGTTATTACAGTTAATGACAGGGTCTTGTCCGAATGACTAACATGCAAGTGGTATGACTCTTGTGTCTTTGCCTATTCTTGAGCAAAGAGACCAAACTCAGGCGTGTTCACTTCCCTGCAAAGGGCATCTAGTGGCACAAAGTGGGGTATTGACAACCTGCACCATCTATAAGATACTTTTGTGTTAAGGACATGTGAATGGGAACTTACATGTGAATGTATTAGGTGAGACACATAGGAAGAAGGATCTTTAGGCAATGTATCGGTGTTGTGGCATGCCCAGTGGGTCATTAAAAGCTTATAATTAACATGTGCCTGTGCAAATTCTCAGTTATCCGGGTCATCGCAACAGAGAACAGGCTTAAATCGGAGGCAACCGGACTTAGATCACTAGATTTAGACTTAGATCACATATAATTAACATGGTTACTAGTGTCTCCTGTTTGAGTCCTTTACAAAGTTAAAGAGAAACGTAGTACAACTTTAACCGTCTGAAGTCAAAGGGATAGTCTTGTCTTGTTTGAAGTGATACTAAGTTTGATTTTAGTTATCAGTGGTTAAAAACTTTTCAGCTGTGACACCAGTCACGTATGGAGAAAGGCATTAGACTTTGTCTAGACTATGCTAATGACTAGCTAAGTGAGAGCTTGTTGTTCAACGTTCTTGAGCTTAAAAAACAACTCTTTCTTAATCCACATACTGGTGGCAAAGAATGTTATTTAACATTAAACCTATACTTTTGCATGACATTGTTTAATTTTGCTTTTCCAACTGAACAATGTAGATGTCATTGTGTGAATGTTACCGTTTCTATTAGGTTTGTGTATCTCTGGATTAAGTCCAATACAACCTATATTTAAATACACTGCCAACAATCCAATTCATAAAAAATACATAAGCAGCAGAAATCAATATGATGTAAGCCTTTTATGGTAACTTGATGCAATTCAGTTGTTAAGACACAAATCAGTAAGTTTTGATTTGACTCATTGCCCTTTAATCAGTCAGTTATTGAGACTTATTACTACCTCATAAACAAGGCTTGTTTGAAAAGTGCAACACAATTCCATAAAATCTGAGTTGTTAACTGTGTGGATGCAAAGTGTTGAACATCTTCTGCTCAGGCTGCAGCTGAGAGGTACTGCCATGCACGGACGCCTGTCAGTGCTTTGGAAAGAGGGAAGGGTCCAAAGCAGCGACCCCTGTTTGTTGAGAAGAATCAGAACAATATGTGCTGCGATGTCAGAGCCTCCGAAAGTCTCCAATAACACCAGTAATAGTCGCTAGATTTGTCGCTAGTAGCTTTTTATAAAATAAAAAAAGTTGCTAGATGGACCTGAATATTTCATAAATATTGCAAACAAATTCACTAAGTTGGCAACTCTGCTACCTATGCTCAACACATACATTTGAACATTTTGTTAGCCTGAAAGATGGAGAAAAGGGTCTTCATTTGACTAGCTGTTAGCTGAGCCTGGATGAAACCTTTTTCTCTATCCTCTGTTCTCTATGACTGTCATGGCGGATAAGCACTAACAATTGATGACTATTTGACAGATCATCACTTCTAAATTGAACCGACTATCCCTTTAAAATTGTGGAGACTAATATTCTCATCACAGAATACAATGTTCTTCATGAATGAAAATAGCAGGTAATTAAACAGTGTCTTTAAGAATAAAGCCAGCAGAAATTGATCTCATAAAATATGTGATGAGACAGAGAGCTGACTGACACAGATGTAATCTCAGTATGAAAGTGGTGCAGGATAATTAAAGAGATAATGCAGTGAGGACATGGCTATTAACAGGTTAATTAGGCAATAATGAAAGAAATACCGTAGATTACTGTATTATGTCGTGCTGAGCAATATGGAGTGGGTGTTTGATTGAATCCCTCCGTGTTAATACAGAACGACATACTTTCTAGGAAATTATTGCCAAAAGACTTCACCTGCTCTGCCGAGTCTCAGATGGAGAATTCAGAATAGAATCTATTTGGTGGCTGTCCACTTCGATTAGTGTGATGGAGCTTACAAAGCTTTTAGTGGGGATATTTGCAAATTTAGCAGGTGGCGCGTATCATTCGTGGATCTCCTTATTAAAGAGATTGAAGTGTTTTATTTAATGAGTTATTCATTTCCAGCTACTTTTTGACCCACTTTGACAGAAGTAGTAGTAGACTCTCTAGCTTGGAATATAAAGACACTCACACGTCATTTCATCAACCCAAACCTGTCGATGCCATGGTCGTTGCATTACATTATGGTATGTTGTACCAGTTTATTATCGGTCGGCATCAAAGTCACAGGTGATCGTGTTTTTCTTGTGTGTGTACGTTTCTTTATTTGTAGCATTATCTGAATATATCATGACCCAAAAGACATATTTAAATTAAACTCTCAGAAAGTGATCATTTATTATTTAATCAACAACTGATAATCTTTTGTAGCCAAACTCCTGTCAGATGGCCACCATAACAAAGTGAAGTCATCCATTAATGCATGTCCGAGAGCTTCAAAGATGTAATAAAAGATGTAGGCGTATGCTGCTTTAAAGCCAGCATTGTCCATAAACTACATCATAATGCATCTATTATTTTACCTGTGAAATTATGGCATCCAACCTCCACATACAGGGCAAGGGTTCAAAAGTAGCCAGTAGCTAACAGCCAGTAAAATTCACTTGTAAAATCTTCATTTTACTGCATTTTCACTGGCTGCTGTTGCTGCAACCCAGTTGTACTTGGAAGTAGGAACAATCAAAAACATTGCAATATGCATCTCTTTGAGAGGTGATAGGTATTTGTGATTCAGCATTTGCGTGAATGTTTTACTGTTATTTAAGAGAGTTTTTATTTTGCAGTTGCAGAGCAGTGACCTGCAGGTGTTAGATGTCAGAGGGCTCGTCAGGCCAAAGGTCAGTGTTCAGTGTTGGGCAAACAATGCACTGTATCCACCCCCTCTAATTGACTCACAAATGTTGTGCTGCTTTGTCAAGGAACTCAAAGCATTAGAAATGGCTGTAAAGTCAATATGACTTTATTAGTGATTAAGTCTTCATCGATAGGCCTTACTTGCACTTTTGACCTCAAGTAAGTGTGATGTACTGTCCAGAGACTATTCTCCATTTGCCCCTTGTCCCTTCTTTCAGTCTTTCTTTTCTTACTTTGTCATTATTCCGCCTCTCAATAATCATGTCACCCTCCGACTCCAAATCCCGGAAGAGTGCAGGCGGCCAGGAAATTTGACATTGTTGTTTCCCTTTTTAGGAGTCTATCAGTAAACCTTGCTAATCCGCAAAGCCAACCTTGGATTTGAGCCACTGAGTCTGAGAGGAAAGTAATTGGGTTGTTGCTAATAATTGGATTTTCTGCAGCTTGGGTTTTCTTTAAAAAAAAAAAGACAGAACCAATGTCCAGGCAAGACTAAGCGCACACCTTTTTAAGCTTCAGTTTATAGGTTGAGACAGGCCCCAGGTTGTGCATATAAAATGATTAACATTTAAAATCTGCTTTCAGCCTCTGTGTTTTAAATAGAGCAGTTTGAAAGCTCTAATTTTTGATAAGCTTGCTTTAAGCCTTCATAAGATGCACTGAATGAGTGATTAATGAAAGAAGTTATTAGTTGCCTGGAACAAAGCTCAATTTCTGGTAGTAGAAAATGTGAAAATATCACTAAAACACCGTCTTTTGAAGTTGAGGAAAGCTACTTATCTTTTTTTTCTCAATTGCTTCAAAAGCAATTATTCTGATTGTATTTTAATCAAGCAGGTGTATCACTTTGACAGTGTGGATTTATTAATGTGAGCAGAGTTCTGTTTGCAGACCTCTCTACTGTCAAAGTTTTATAGAACAAAATGGGGCGGCTGTGGTAGAGTGGTTTGGGGCTCATCCTGTAACCAGTGGGTTGCTGGTTCAAACCCCTGCTACCATCTCAGTTGCCGGCTGGTGATGGTCAGAGGGTTCGGTGGTACCGGTGCATGGCAGCCTCGCCTCTGTCAGCGAGCCCCAGGGCAGCTGTGGCTACAATGTAGCTTACCACCATCAGTGTGTGACTGTGAGTGTGAAGCACTTTGGAGTCCTCGGTCTTGATACAATTTCAGGCCATTTACTAAAGCTAACAAACAATTCACTATTATACAATAATATAAATGATGTTGTATTCAAGTTACTTTTGCTAATCAGTGTGTCTTCAGTAATGTGATGAGAAAAAATATTCAAATACACAATATTTGGTCTGCAATTTGATCAATGGTAAGAATCTTATCATGCATATTCTTTAAATACAACCTTTACAGAAAATGTTTTAACATTGCTAAGTTTGTTTTAAAAAGTAGGGTTAATGATTGCTGAAAACAATTTAATTGAACCTACAGTTCCTTATGTAACATACTATGGGCTGAATAGTAATTTAATTCTGTAAAATAAATAAATAAATAAATAAATAAAGTTCAGTGCCAGCCTATGAGTCACTTGTTCTTTTTTGGGTTGTGGAGGAGATGGTGTCACTGTGTGAGAGGTGGGGGACACCCTGGACAGATTGCAAGTCCATTGCAGGGACACTTAGAGACAAGCAAGCATTCGCACCTCGGAACAGTTTAAAGCTTTTAATAACATGCCTGATTTTGGTTTGCACAGCTGGTTCTGTGTCAAATCAATCGTGCTCCTTTAAGACACCCGTATTGCATACTATTCATTCACTTTTCCTGTCAATACTAAAGACTGTCTGTGTGGTTAGAGAAATAAAAAAACAATATCAGTGAATCAAATGGCACCTAAAAGTCTTGGTTTCAGAACCCGTACTCCGTGGTTGCTTGAAAAAGTCTCCAAGAAGCCGTGTGGGTCGTGACGGAAATGAGCAGCGTACCACATGCTGGGTTGGTGGATAGAGCAGGGGAACAACAATGCTCCCTATCGTGACTTTGAGATCCCCAGCCCGGATTATTGGGAAGGAGCAAAACCTCACGTTGCGTTATGGGAAGAGCGATGGGGGCTCTCGACACTCTTATTCAACTAACCATGTACACTCCTCCACCTCCTTTGATGGTACAGTGAAGTCATTCTTATTGTTCTCCCCTGTGAAGCTATTAGATCTAGAGACATGCTGGCTGCACAACAGACCGCTCTAACGGCCAACATCTACCAAACAAGTTCTCTATACAGCAAATCCATAGGCTCCTACAGATGTTATTACACTCCAGATCCCTGCTGGGTCCACAAAAAGTCAGTTTGGTGTTGGAACACTCAGACATACTGAAAGGTAGAAAAACGTGTAAGATTTCAATAACAAATGCTTGATACTTAGAGTGATAGCTTTCTCATACGTCTGTAAAATCACACTGTATGGCAAGGTGGCTGATTCTGCAGCGAGCATTGTGGGGGTAGATCATCAGCAAACAATGTTTTCTTTTTGCTTTTTAAAAAAAAAAATAAAAGTAGCAATTTGATACCCTTAAGCCTAAGTAAAGACATCTGAAGCAATAATTGTAGTAATTGGAGCTAAGGGAAATACAACATAAATGCCATATTAGTAGTAATAGTGGTTGGAGTATCAAGCAGAACAAGTGTTTGTTCCTTACAGATTGAGACAGGGATGATGCTCAGACAGGAAATCAGCTCCCCCGTCATTACTACACACTAAAGGTCAAAGCTAAAAAGTCTTCATGGAGTGACTGCAATTATGTGTCTTTTTTTTCAAAAACAGGAACAAAGAACGGAAAGAGCACAGTTATTTTCAGAAAGCTCCAATTTTTGAAAAATGAAATAAGTGTAAGTTAGAAGCATTCCTTTTTCATGAGTAATGAAAGGAAAAAAAACAATATGAAAGTTACGGAGCGTGCACCGGCATTGTTTTAACTTAAATTTTTACCATTTTTAAAAAGGAAAAAGATGTGTATGAACCTTAATGCAAAGAGAGGAGAAGGCTTGCATACACAGCCCAGACTGAAAAATTCTGATATCCACGAGGACCAATCACTATGAATAAGAGATCCTTTACACTCAAGCTGCAAATTATCCATCAGACCTAAACACCTGATATTCTGCAAGTCATGTAAAAATTACATTGTATACTTGAGTAGTTTGTTCTAGCAGATATAAAGGCTAATAAAAAGAAATTAATAACTCGTGTTGTATTGTGCCAGAATAACACACACACACACACACACACACACACACACACACACACACACACACACACACACAAATATAGATACCTCTCATTTTTATATTAACTTATCTTTTCAGTGCTCTCATAGTTTCAGCCTTTCTGAACAGGAATTGGACAACTTTACCTTAAAAATAAAATGGCATAAAATACAGTTTTTAACACTTGTTTTTTATTATCTATCATGGGCTCATTGTAATAAAAACATAAACAAACAATTCAAAAGCATTCAAATCAAAAACTGATATTTTTTATGATAATAGTACAGTTGGAGAAGGAAGTGGTTTAAGATGCAGCAACATAAATAAAATACAAGCAAATTTAAAAACTATTTGATGATTTTTCAATAAATTCATGTAATAAACAAAATATAGCATTTACTGAACATAATTGTTTGAAATGTTTTGTTATGAGTCTGTGCCATTCATCATGACAAAATCCTTTGACACTAAAGATCTTTATTTTTATGAAGGAGAGATTTTTTTCATATGAAAGTATTTATTTTTATTTGTATGTAACATTAACACAGAATTACAGAATAAAAACATATTTATTGGAAGGTAAAACATATTGTGTACACATTATGTGGGAATGCATTGAGACGTTGGCATTTCATTAAAACAGATTAAAAAAAGATTATTATATTTAGAAATCAGGTCAGACTTTCACACTAAAAGTTTAGTTCTTCTTCTGCTCAAACAGCTGAATGACTTTACTCACACGGCACCATCTTGCTTTTTTTTTCCTTTGAGAAGGGGGGGGTTATGGGGGGTATCCCCAGAGGCCCCATTCTCTCTCGGGACACAAATAAATCAGTGTTCTCCCCTTTTCATCTATGTTGGAAAATAATTAAAAAGGGAGCGCTGAATTGTGTACAAGCTGATTCCTCTGTTCAGTAAGCCACCTTCATCGAAGAAAAGCCCCCACAACACACACACACACACACACACACGCTTTCACTCTCTTCCTCTTTTTTTAATCTTAATAATATGTTCTGCTCTGTTTAAGATTGAGATCAAATACTCTCTCATAGAGCTGAGGTAATTAGATTTCACTATGTAAATGGCCTTTAAAGCCCACTCAGAGTGTGAGACCCCACGCTAACGTTTGTTCGCTGCACTGCTGCCTCCCTCAGGTCATTTGTGTTTGAATCACTTGGCATCTCTCGGTTTGGCACCGATGGGAAGGCTTCGGAAGCAGCAACTGAGTCATGCTCATCGCCCGCCACTAAAAGGCCGCGGCAGACGACAAGGGTTCCTCGGGTGTCTGTGAGCAAAATATCTCATGAACCACTGGGCAAAATCTTTAAATCAACTCACGGAAAGTAATCACTGGATGTACATCTACAACTTATTAGGTTTTGGCATGTAGCCTACTCATTTCAACAAATCTTGTCCAACTGAACTTTAAAAAACAGACCAGAAAAAAACAAAACCTCCTAAATCAGTCATTTTAAAAAAAATAAATATTGCCCAGCATATTTGGTGTGGTAGTAGCTGAAATTGAGCCACAACACAGATTCAGAGCACTAATGTTTTATAACGTATCGCCTTAACTATTTGCAGCCATCTCTGTCTGTTAGCAAAATATCTCATGAACCCCTGGCAAGATTTTGAGGAAACTTGGATATATTAACCATTAGATGAACCTCAACAACTGATTTACTTTTGGACTCAAGCCAATTCGAGATAGCCGCCATCACCAACTGATTATATTTCAGTCAGTCAGTTTTACAGATACTAAGTGAAGATTTGGTGAGGGGGAACCTGAGACTGATTCACAATGTTTTATATTGAGCACAGACAGATTGCATACGATTCTTTATATACTCTGGAGTATTGTGTTGGTATTAATTTTATTGGATTGTTATCAAATGATCTTCATAACCACTGGAAGGACATTATTGAAACTTTCCAGAATTAACTATTAAATAGACTTTTACCAATAATTAACAATTTAAGCTACCATTCCAATAAACCACTGCAGCCAACTCACCTGAGAAAAATGACTTTAATTCAGCAAAGTTTACGGATATTGAGCTGAACTTTCATGATACACACACTGTGACTTCTTGTGATATCATAAAAAATTTCAGACGAAACCTTTTTCAAAGTTCAATCCAAACAGCTATCATTTTGTCATTTCTGAACCCCAAACGATGCTAGTCTAAAACTCTGGCCTGAAAGAAGCTGGCGATATGCTTCAAATAATTGGTTTTAAATTTTTAAAGCCTTAAAACGACAGCTTTTAGTCTTCAGTGCAGCGCAAAGGATAAATTCAAACTTGTTTTTATCAGGAAAATTTGATGCCACAACCCTTTGTAGAAACATTTTTCTAACAAAAAAGGTCCCGTTATGTTTTATAGTCTGTATGATTGCGTAAACAAGAGTAGTAGTTCTAGGGAATAACTAAATATTTGTAGCTAATCCGTAAGTAACTGATTGGTGTAACAGTAATTAAGATATGAAGCAGCTTTCACTGCTGGATTTGTTATTATTATTATTATTATTATTATTATTATTATTATTATTATTATTATTATTATTATTCAAATGTCATCTTCTGGTTTCAAGGAGGAGGAGGTGGTGGGGGTAGAAAGGGTGGGAGTGGGTGGTGGGGTGTGCTGTCTTGCTTGTGAGGCAGAGATGGCAGCTATTGTCTTGAGGAGACAAAAGGGAGCGGTGACATCACTAATGTTTCAAAAATAAAACAGCCGGCTCGTACGCAGTCCAGTTAAAGCCTGGAAAGGGGAGCATATGTTAGGCTGAGGGCGATGCTGCTGAGAGGGGCCACACGTTTCGTGGCGCTGACAAGCCTTCGCTCCAAACCCGCTGCTGTAAACCAATTAAGCTCCTATTAACATATATTTTATTAATTGCCCTATCAACATGGAAACACAAAGACATGTAAATGCCCCCCGTGTGACAGATTTGCAGACGCGTAGCGTGGCGGCGTTCTCACAGAGAGTGACAGCTGAAGGAATCAGGTCAGATTATATGAGCTTGGACAACTCAACAGATTTGTTTGTTATTGATAGCAGCAATCAATTCAATTAGTTCTCTCTCATACGCTGAGATTAGCAGAAGCATTGTGTTGTAATTTGCTGCCTAATGTATGCACAGGTTTGGATTTTTTTTTTCCTTTTCAAAGGAACAGCACTTCATTTTTATTTCTTTATCTCTTACTATGTGCAGTGACTGTTTTATAATTATCGCCTCTCAGCTTTCTATTTCCTCCACAGTAATTGGTCTGCCCTGGTAGATTATCCTGTCTAAATTGTATTACTAATTATAAAGCCTAGCAGTTGTGTCGCATCAATAGTCTATTAGGATTAATTAAAATAGGAAGTGACAGCTGACTATTAAGCGCATCAGTTGCAGTTCAACGATGCAGAGGTCAAATGATCAAGTTCTCCTCTGTCAGAGGAACACAAAGCTTCTTTTGCAAAATGCAAATGCTTTTTGTATCTGCTCTGCAGTCTCGTGTTTGAAATTTGCTTTTTTTATTGTGTCTTCATTGTATGTAGATTTAGTCACACTTCATTGTTACCTTGCTACAGCAGCAGAACAAACGATTTCATAATTGATTATGATTCTAATTAAAAAGCATACAATTAGTGCAAGATATTGATAGTTTCAGCATGTGCTGTTTAACCCCTGAAGCTGTCCGTCTAGTCCCAGAGGAGACGTGTGTCCTTTTGTGTTAATGACGGAAATGACTTTTAGATAACAAGAGTGTCCCAGACAGTCAGCTGTGTTTACACAGTGACCTGAACATTTACGGATCTGGCCTCTGTCCCTCAGTCTGCCTTTATATCTGTCAGGATCTCTAACAGCAACAAGGGAGACAGACTAAAAGTTAGAAACTTTGATACACAACTACTAAATATCTTCTTTACTCAGCACATTAATCGTCTTAAACTTAAAGCAATGTTTTCACATTAAGTCAGTGTTTTGTCCACGCTGCAGAGCAAAAACATCACATGAACAGAAGTCCTGAAGTGGAGCTCCTGTTCACAAGCAAACATCTTACTGCTAACATACAAAGCTCTCAACAACCAAGCTGCAGGTCTTATTGTTCCAAATTTTCCTAACAGAACACTATGATCTCTGACTGCAGGTTTACTTGTGGTTCCTAGAGTTTCTAAAAGTACAACAAGAGGCAGAGCTTTCATTTATCAGGCTCCTGTTTTATGGAACCAACCTCTATTTTCTGTATGTGAGGCTGATACTTTAGCTACCAAGACTTTCTTTTTTGATAAAACCTAAAGTTAGAGTTGGTTTGGGTTTCCTGAGTTATCTCTGATACTGGCTTAGACTGCTGGAGGACATATTGACCACATTTCCTGACTTTTATTTCTTTACTCACTGTACTTGTCACGTTTATATTTGCGAGTAGTGCTTGTGACTTGTGTTCTCCGTTTTTTCCCCCCTCCAAACTGCACCTTCACCAACCTTTCAGTGTTTGTCTGGGTTTCTTTCCTGTCTTCTTAAACCCCAGCCGGTTCTTGAGCCTGGTTCTCCTGGAGGTTTTTGCCTGTTAGGAGGAAATTGTTCCTCTCCACTGTCGTCTTGGTGCTGTTCAGGATGGACAACTGTGACAAAGTAAAGATTTGGCTGAATCTGCTGGCTTCTTTAGATTGAAAACATTTTATAAGCTGGCATTTTGTAATAAACTGAATGGGATTATTTTTTATAATAACTGAATCAAATTGACTATAATTGGTTTAGAATTTGGAGTCACGATTTAGATTTATTATTTTAGTGGTCTGTAATTGTTTTGATTTTTTGCAGTTGATGAATCTTGTGGTTGAAGTTGCAGAAAAAAACAGCCCCCCAGAGAGTCTTCTGTAGTTGATATGTTGTAAGTGGAAGAACCTCATTCAGTCGTGTATAGAACATCTCTAAAGGGGCTGCAGTGCTGGGGGGCATACTTACCCTTGAGCTCCCAGAGGAGCAATGTTATTATTGGTAATAAAAAGCTTAAATACAGTGAAAGGAAATTCTGTAAAGAAGGTTCACTATATAGCAGTACAGCGTTAGTAGACTTTTATTTTTTATTTATTTTGTTGTCATCTGATTTAGAAAAAACGATCCGACATGCAAAACAAAACAAGATTAAAGAAATGTCCTTTTAGGACATCTTAGATTCAGCAGCACAAAGGAGTGTGGCGTTTTCTCTGACGACAATTTGAATAGTTAAATTTTTCATGGAGGGTAGTGGAATGGGGAGCAATGCTAAACTACTGTCAAGACAAATATTTCCAGCAGAGTCCATTTGTATAATGGGATGGAGAGAAAAAAAGGGATATATAAGCGGGCACTAAAAGTGTTTCTTCTGCTTCTTGGCCCCCTGGCATCAAGCTTTTTTCCTTTCCTTATGCAGCACAAAGAGTGCATTGTTAGCAGAGCCATTACAAACAGTCATGACTACACTGGACAACATTTGGCTCAAGGGAAAACACTATAGATTGCAGGGATGGAAGAAAAGGGGAAGTTCATCAGACCCATCTCATCTGACCTTGGTTTGTTTTAGGGGAAGAATGCACAGGGACACGAAAGCTGAATGCACAGATTTTCCAAATGCTTTGAATTCTGTTAGGACGGTGAGAAAGAGAAAGGCAAGATGCTCGAATAAATGGGTTTGGCCTATAAAGTGTAAGTGGCATGATGCCCATTTCTTTAGATGGATGACATTAGGGAACCAGTTTTATTGATGGCTGCACAAAAAGAGGTAAAGAGTGCACACAATTAGGAGTCAATGGAAACCCTGAGAGATTAGGGCTGGTATATTTTAGCTCTATAGCTCTGGGTCTTTTCATTTTGGAAATATAAAAAGGAAGACTAGAATAGAGTGTTCATTCTTAAATGCCTTTTCTTCTCTTTGTTTTTTATTTATTATATTTTTGTATTAGTAGCTGTTTTTCTCCCCCTTCAATGATAACCACAACCCGTCTTGGAACAGATGTATTACTTATGACATCCCAGTTTTCATTCGTTCACAATTTTTACATTAGAGTTAAATCTCTGCAGCTGGAATCTCACGGCTGAGTTAGCCGGAGCCAATAAATTATTGAAACCTTCAGAGCCACTGGCAGACAGGTTGAGGGGAGTTCATGTCCAAAGCCAAGCTTCAGCTTCACAGACATCCCAATAGGAGTGTACTACAGAAAAAAGCACTAATAAAAATTTCATTGAAATGAGACGAGGATATTGCTAGCATTCTCCCCAGCATCAGTATGAAATCTTAATCTGAGTTAATGGAAGAGATATGAAAGCCTTTTCTGAATTCAAACACAAGAGGTGCATAATTTATAAATTATTGTCAGAAAAGTGATTCCACTCTGAGATTTACTCTCTTTTAGATGGAAGTGAACTCAGCAAACATCGTGTTTTTGACCTGCAACGCCAAGAGATTTTACAGTAGAGCTGTCGATATAATCAGGTAATCTGGACTTTTTTTCTTCTTTTTTTTTCTTAGACAAAGAGAGACTACAACAGAAGTGCTCAGAAAAAACTAACAAAGGCTTTTTATTCCTGTAAGTCAGAATGGTGCAGTGAGTAAATGAAACAGCCCCCGGAGGCTGGTGTGTAAGAATCTTTTTGTCCTGAAGGATGACAGTTTGCTAAAAGCTTCATAATGTCTTAAACATGCCATCTCAGGGATGCACAGGAGCCGGGTATTATTCTAAAAAGCCTTTTTCACCCTCTGCCCTGTGCTCACTTTTTTTTTACTCCAATTACAACAAGATATGTTTGCATCGCACACACTGTGGTTAATTCACAGTGACAGCTTCCTTTTCCTCCAGCGTGTGGCGGCGTAATAGAAACGGTGTCCCGTGCTGGAAAACATTATTCACTAATGTAGCCTCAGCGTATCCAGTGTGGAGCTCGGGCTTGTTCCTACTCCATTACATGGCAGGGAACAAGTTCTGATTAGGATTAGCACATGTATTCTCCCCCTCCCTGAAGACAGCTGAGTTCAATCATCCCAACCCTAGAACTCTGTTCACACTCTGCAGCCTCTCTGCTAGAATGGCCTCCAGTCTAACTCTTCCTTTCATGCAAATCCTGCTGCGATACACTTTAAACTGGACAGATCTTTCTTGTTTTAAATTGTTCAGCTAATAAAGGAAACAACTCTGTTTCATAAGTGACATTTATTCACTTGTTGTATGAAGGTCTGCTTAAAAATATAATTGGGGTGTTTTTCTTACCACAAATCTCCTTTGCTAATACCAAATGCTGAGATTCACGATTTGTTATTTATAAGCCGTATAATTTGCTCCAATGTTTGTGTCACTAAATGGCGAAAGGCGAGATTGCAAACATGGAGCGCAGGATGTGTTTTACTGTGGCGGGGCAGCTAGATGTTCCGAGGACTGGCGGGATGAGGGAAGCGAATACATGGTTGGCTGAGTCAGGCATATCCAAGGTGATAAAAGCATAAAAAGGAGACATGAATGTTAGATGGGGGTGCTGAAGTATACACTGCAAACTTACTTAGAACAGGGGCAACCTGGCGTCCTAATGTGAATAAATGGATGCGGAGCTCAGTTCTCCTTCTGCTTTAGCATGTTTTCTTCTGAATTCCAAGTCGATGAAGCTTGAAAAACGCCTTAAAAGGGGCGGAAAGTGAAGTATTTCATTATAGGCCTATTTCAAACTATCATAGCCGTAGATTTTAACTGAGTTTAAACATGAAAATATAGATTATTGTTTCGTCACCATTGTTTCTTGAGTTAACATAACATATCATGGTTGTTACTAATACCGTGTTCAACAAAGCTTAGCTGTGTTTAGCTACAAAAGGGAACATGCAGATTTATATAAAATCAGCTCCATATGAAGCTTAAAGGAGCCTTCCACTGATATGGAATTAGACTCATGTTCATGACTAACATTACGAATGGAGATTATACCAGTCTGGTCAAAAGCCTTCATGGAAATATTACTAAAACTTGCTGATTACAAGAAAACACATCTGCATTTGTGGCAAAATGATGCAGGCACCAAAGGCTACGTTCACGCTCCAGGTCTTAATGCTCCACTCCGATTTGTTGCAAAAATCAAATTTTTTCTTTGCGTGGACGTTCACATTATATTTTAAATGCGACGTCCATCAAACTCTAGTGTGAACTCTCCACAGCACCCGCATGCACAGAAAATGACGTGATGTCACATTCATCTCGCCGTTTACAGAAGTAATGCTACATGTTAGCACGTTGATTCTGAATTTGTCAGAGCCATTTAAATAGTTATCAGACTGTCAGGAAAAAAAATATCTGCTATTGGTTGCATTTGCCTGTGATGTGAAAATAGCCAAATTACTTATTAGTCAATCCTAATATTTAATGGTTCAAATCAGCGTCTGGGACAAAGTCTTGATCAAGACATTCCAACTAGAAACATTGAATTTACTCATGTTGACTAATTGATACTTGTTTATATTTTAGGTTTGTTCAATTTAAAGTGCTGGTCTAATCATGGTGGTTATTGTCAAAATGAGACATTCTGAATGTCTCTTAAATACATCACTAAAACATCATCCATAATTCACTCTTCGTTCATGTGTGACTAAGAGGGCTTTATTTTAGAAAAGCCTTAACGGGGTAAACTCATGTGGAAAAAAGTCTGCCGTGCTGCACCGCTCTCCCTGTCCCGCCAAGTGGAAGAGTTAAGAAGTGTAAAAGCTGCCTTTTTGAGAGGCCAGAGTGGACTGGCACAAAAGAGGAAAACATCTCCGAGTGAATGAGGAGGGGAGGAGGAGGAGGAGGAGAGGATGGCGGGGGGGGGGGGGAAATCTGATG
>JAVKLF010000083.1:17178174-17197237 GCA_034783495.1 Millerichthys robustus
CTTGTTTAGCTGCTTTTTCTATCCAGATCAATTGTGATATATACATATATATACTGTATATATATATATATATATATCACTTTTGTGAGATATTATGCATGCTTAGCCAAATAAACCTGATTCTGATAAGTACCTTGTATTTTACACTATGCATACTTTGTAATTACTCTGTATTTTGTCCATTATTTTACTCTGCCAATCCATGCACATACTCCTGTAAGTAATCTGCAGATACCCTGTACATACTATCATAAGTACCAGGTACATTACTCAGTAACTACCAGGTATGTACTCCAAAAGTACTGACCTGTATTATGTTTTGACATTAAGGATTGCCTGAAATTTATTTCCTAATATAGTTTCAAAACAAAATGAAATTCTTCTTTGTTGCATAAAACATCTAATTCCTCTTGTAAATGTATATCACTGACCTTTCATCATCCAGAAGTACAATTACTCACCTACCATGAAGTCAAAAACTTGATTTTTGAACTAATGTTGTCACTGATGTCACTTTATTGAAATTATTAAAATTTAAGCATGTTTCCTAAAACAAAAATGAACAAATTGCTGCCAATATTTATTTCTAAGAGCTCTGATGAAAAATGTGCCTCTTTGTACAAAGCTGACTGCCTGATAAAAATGGACCACAAAATGAAAAACTGGGAATTTTTTTTTCTTTTTGATTTGACAAATATTTAAATAATTAGTCTTGTTCTCCTAGTTGAACCTGCCCTTTCTAAAATATCATGTATTTTAAAGTTACTTGTCTTGCATGTAAAATTTTAAGAACACCCACAATAATCTATTTTGTCTGCAGCTGCCTCCTCTTCAGCAGTTCAGATGCACCCAGCGTGAGATCTACACAGATATGAAAATGGCATGAAGATTTACTGAAATTTGCCGTATTTAATTGGAGTTTCTCTGTGTATGTCTTTACATCTACTGGGAATGCGCCTTGTGAAATTAAAGCGAAGTTCTTTGATCTGATATAAGGTTTGAATTGTGGATATTTAAATATTTAAAATTCTTCTACAGTGTCACTTTGATCTCGGAAATGATTAATAGGGGTTTGTTATAGAAAATACACTAAACAACTCTGGGAGAGCCAGCCCACTGTAATTGTGAGTTGTCTCACAGAATGAGGGTAAATTACACATTTTAAAGTAACAGGGTAAACAGTTCATTTCAATTTTATCTCATTCTTTTATGTTTAATGAGACAAGAAGACAGAAAGTGACTTCAAACAGCCCAATCTAAAGTGGAAAAGATTTAGTGTGAGAGAGAACGACACTTGGAAAAAAAAAAAGCTTTCATCGTTTATTGTGATGATTAGGAAGAGGAGGCTCTTTGTTTCCCATCTCTGCCTTCTGCAAGAATGAAGTGGAAGAACTTGGCCAACACCCAAAAAGAAATAACACAAAATAATACTAATAAGGACAGTAGGGGCCATTAAAATTGTGATGCACAGCCTTATAAGTGTTTTCTGTATAACACCTGCAGTGTAGTACATATTTGCCAAATTTGCCAAATACATCCATCCAACTGTAATACAGTACAGCGATTTCCCACAGGTTCTCCCACAGTCTCACACAGGGATTGTTGGATATAGGCACCAGATCCATGCAACCCTGTACAGAAAAGCGGATAGAGAAAATGGATGAACACCTGAAACACCACTCACATAGCAGACAGGTGTGGGCATTTTGCATTCAGTTTCTGTTTCCTCTCAAATTTAATTCAAATCTAGAGCTGGGCTTCAGTAATTCCTATAGTGATAAACTTCTGAGAGTAGTGTGGTTATATTGCTACCTGCACCAAAGATCTGCATGTAGATTAGTAATTTAGTCATTCTCATTCAAACAAACAGTCAAGTCACATTTCAAACATTAGAAAAACAATGCAACACCAATGTATTACACTGACGTTCAACTGGCAGTTTTATCTGTTCCACAGCACATATCCGAAGTGCTAACTAATCACACAAGAATGGCATCTCAATTGTCCAAGTAAAAGAAAAACAAAAAAAAAATGCTTTATAGAGATTCATAATTTTTAGAAACCTGGCTAATTGAAAGTTGACTCCACACTGTCTGCTTACACAAATTCTTTCTCTTTAACATATTTTGTAAGTGACTTGTGATGTATAACTTCTGGTCTTTGTAATTCTTAATCGTGTATTTGTGTTTGGGCACTCTACTTCTAATACTTTAGTTTGGCTTGATTAAAAACTGTGGAAAAGCATCATTTTTCTTATCTTAGAGCATTTAGCAGTTATTCTACGATGGTCCTCGTGTGCCACAAGAATGGAAAGCTATGCTTTGGTGAGAGAAAATGTTTAAAATAACGGCCATCATCATATTTTTTTTTCCATTTTTTAACATTTAGTATTAAATGTTGTTGATAAGAAAGTTATTTTCTTTCTGCACATTTATCACAAATTAAAACTCATTGCTGCAGTGATATTATCAGTACAGTGAAAATCTGCTGACAGTAGTTTGAATCATTAATTAAGCTAATATTTGTTTCAAAATGATGTTTAATGTATGGTGACTATATTTAAATTCATTAGCATTGCAGAAAATAGGGCAAATGTGTCCAGTGCATCCCATAATGCTTCAGTGATCACCCTTGCCTGAATATAATGGTCTTTTAAACTGTGCATTAAATTAAAGTGGTTCTCCTCACATTGGAATATATTTCCCCTCCTATAAATATTCAATTTGATTGGTGGGAGAGTAAATACAGCATCTAGAATCACTGTTGCATAAATCTTTTATTTATGTATGTATGAATTCAAATAAATCATTCAAAACTTTACCACATTCCACACTGCAAATTACTTTGGGCAGAAATTTAGTCCAACAGCAGTGGAAACTATATATATAATATACTGCATATGTATGTATGTTTGTATGTATGTAAGAATTATCTTAACCAGTAAGCACATTCCCTCTCAGCAAGCGATCTCAGGATTGACCTTTCATTTGATCTTTCAACACCCAAACGCACCATTTTTATGCTCTTTTTCTCGACTATTTTTCCCACTAAACACATAAATGCACAATCTTAACTGAAGCAGATGTGAGTCGTGTGCGCGCCTGCATGCACAAGCGCGTGTCGGTGCAGCTCTCCTTAATGGCGACCACAGGTCAGTGACGATACATCTTCAAAAAGCTGTTGTCGGCGGCTGACAGGTGACCTACTAGACCATGAATTGCCTGTCTAACATTCACAAGCAGCGTACTGACCGCTGTTTCCAATTGTAGCGGCACACGGCAAGAGAGCCACCTGCTCACCGACCACAGCGATCAATGAAGATGATTTTTTTTCCCTCCCTTTCTATTTTTTTCTCTGTGACACAGCCCAAAAGAGGTGGTATTGACATTTGAGTCTGGAGAAGTGAATCGATAAGAACCAGTCAAGCCATCTGACTGAGCAAAACCCATAAACATCGAGCCCTCTTGTTGTGGTTGGAGGAGTGATTGATTGTTGGAACGACAAATACTAGGAGAAGGTGTCAATGTCTGTTTTTGTTCCTTCTCACAGGATTTTTTTGAAAGTTTAGACAAGATTTAAACACAACTAGAAAAAAAATGCATTTTCTTTGTAAAGGTGCAGTGTAAAATGCTGAGTGCTGAATGACTGCTGAAATCTACTTAAGAAGCCAAAATTGAGTTTTTAAAGTCAAATGATGCAGAACACTATTCTATTCTCCTAAACCTGAAATTTGCTCAATTTTAAAAGTAAAATAAGAGGATAAAAATAAAGCAAATATGATGAATGAAATTTCAAAGAGAACAATGTTTTCTAATTGAAGATATTCTAATGCTTTTTAATGGGACAAATGTTTGTGAATACAAATTCATATTTTTAAAGCATAGAATTACCAAAAACAAAGTATAGCACCCATTTCCTGAATGAACTGAACGTTTTAATATGCAAATGGCTAAAATAGCACAAAGAATTAGTCTGACTGCAAATATTAATGCAATATTAGTGTGAATGCTGAGTCAGTGTTCACACAATTAAAATGAAAACAGAATCAGAGTAATTTGTTCGGCACAGAGAATAAATGCTTCCTGTTTCCCTGTGCAGCTATTTCCTGCTTGCTGCCTTTGCCTGTCTTGTCAATATAACCCTCCTCGATAAGTAAAAGCCCCTGACAGGTCCGATTTAGTCATTGTGTCTCTCAAAGTATGTTACCACGCTAATCAAAATGACGTTTTGTTAAATAAAGCATGGAAAAAGCTTTTCACCGAACGATGTGCTGGAGTGGAAGTCATATTCCAGGAAAGAAAGAAGATTAATCAACAGATAAACTTCTGCTCAACATTGTTGATTTCTTCTGCTGCAATCACTAAGGAACAAAATTATTTAAAAAGAAGAAACCTGTAAGGTTATTAATTTCTTTCAGTTGTTTTTTCCAATCTGTCTATGTGTAAGTGTCTTTATTTAGCAACATATTTCATTAACAGAAGAAAATTTTAAGTGAAATTTAAATCCATTATTGGACATGCATCTAAAACGGATTACCTTTTGGATCTAATCAAAATGGCTGCCATGAATGACTGACCTTACAAAAAGGTTTGGGCCAGATCGGGTGTCAAGTTGGCACTGTTGGCTGACTGCTGGCATGCCAACTGGATGTGGGCCAGGTCTGGCAAGGATGGCGCTGTTCTTAAGATGGCATGCCACAACTGGCCCAGTTGTGGTGCAGACTTTGAAGGAAATCGGGAGGTGGATGTTTATTTGAGAGTCTGTGAGCGACCTGCCACAAGGTATCAGTGTGTGTTCCTGGCACTAACTGTCAGCACGGTGGCTAAATAGCTTTAAAGACGGATGAAGTTGGAGGGGGGGAGGATGGAGGGGGGTGTGTGACAGTATGCATACCACACTGTGGTCGGAATTGCTCAACTTGTCACCTGAACCTAACAAATTGTGGCAGGTGGTTCTGTGCACTCATCACATGGTTAGAAGATCAGTCTGGGATTAATTTTTTTGAAACTGTTTTGCTATAAAGTTCCGAGCAAGCCTTTTTTTTTTACTCGAGAAAGTACTGCTAACCAGATGAACACTGATTCAAACTAGGAGCGTTTTTCTGTTTTATTTTACCCAAAGAAAATTGATTATTCGGCTTGTTTACTGTAGCATGAAAGAGGTTAAAGGGCAGATTTTCTGAAATAGAATCAGTCCTGTCTTTTTCTGCTCACTGCGTGAAAATAGTATTGATTAATGGTCATCGCCCCCTTTTTTCTACGCAGAATGATGTAAAGACCCTGTCACTTACCATCACCTTCTCTGAAAATGTGTTCCATCAATCCCGCCGCCAAACCGGGCGAGCAGTGGCAGGTGGCACATATTTCACCTGCCCAGGCAAAATGGGCCAGTAAGTGGGACAAGGCAGCGAGACAAAAGTGACACATACGAAGGTGACAGCTTTTCACACCTGGGAATAATGGTTTTGATAGGCGTCCTGCTTGTTTCGCCGCTGTGGACTGGACAGAAACCAAAAATGTGTGATAATATACACAATTAGCTCATGGCACAAAAAGACCCAGGGCCTTCACAAGCCAGGGCAAATCTAAACTCTTACCTTTCACCAGGAAGTGTGGCAGCTCTGTCTCGGCACAATGCTGAAAGAATACTGTGTTTTGACACATCAAGGATACAATTATTGGACCCTAAAGCTGTGCTTGTCCACACATGTACCCTATCAGTTAGATAGTGAGGGGCAGTGCACTTATTATCCACATCAAAACCCGGAGACTGTCATTCCAGCTCCTTCTGACTCTGTGCACATACAATATACTAAAAAGACCATAAATTATCAGCATTTCAATTTATGCATCCCTACAGTATATATGTTGTGTATGTGTCTGAAATTCTTGTTTTTTTACATCAGCTAATATAACTCATGTGTCATGACTTCAAAAGTACATCAGTGTTAATATTACTGCGGATGTTCAATTTATTCTGTTACATTTCTCTTTTCCCTTGTGCTTTGTAAAGGAAACACAAGCTATTTTTGTTCTTCTTCTGACCATGTTGACTTGCTTGCCATTTTAATGTCCCGTAATGTATTTGCAGCTTGACAGAACAGAAGGTGTTTGAGTACATGATAAGACTTTTCATCATCTCTGCTGTATATTTTCTGCATATTCTTATCAGAGCTTGTCAGCACAGGACAAAGTCAAACTGCTTATTCTCTGTAGGGCATCCCTGCATTGCAACTTCTTACTTGTGCCTCAATGATGCTTCCAAATACACCTGGAAGAGACTGAAATGAGAAGAACTAAAATATATAAATATGTTTTTTAATAGGCTAAAAAAAGGATTAAATATGCATGATAAACCCCGGAACTAATGTTGACCAGAGGCTATCATCAACTAAAAAGTTGAATAAGTACCCAGAATATCATCATTATTGACATGAATAAAGATTTGTTTTTAATATTAATGATTCCATTTTAAGGTGAATAGGAAGATTCCTTTTTTTTAAAGGCCACTTGAGAGATTCCACAGAATAATTTTTTTTTTTTACTGAATTAGACATTTGTGTAAAAAAAGAGGCTCAAATTTCAACTTGGACAATATAAAACTTATTTTTGAATAATTGTGCCATTTAGACAATAATGATTAATATGACGATTATTAGGTGGCATATGCAGTTGAATGTTTTTGACTCAATCAACCCTGTGTTCTAAAATTATACATGCAAATCATCAGTCAAACTAACTAAGCTGTGAATTGAAACCCACCTTTTCTACAACATGGAGAGGCATGATATTTTTAGTAATGCAATATGTCACAGCTCGCTCCATGTTATCTCTTCCAGCTCTTACTTTGCTGCAGATTGACTGAGTGTATCATGGTTTCTCTGCCAAGTAAACTTGCTTCCACCATTTGCTGGAGGAGAGTTTGTTGTAGCTGATCTTGTGGCCTATGTCTGCATTTTCTGCCTTTCCTCATACTCCCATTTATGAGTGTGTTTCAGGTGGTTAAATAAGTTCATAATGTTAGGGTTAGCTTTACAATAATAAATGGACTGTATTTATAGTAAATGGACTGTACTTGTTCAGCACCTTTCTATCCAACCAGGATACTCAAAGCGCTTTACAAGACAATCTGTGTCCTCATTTACAAATTTACTCAGCACTCTTGCTATGAGACATCACGGCTAACTACTGAGCTATCGTGTGCCAATTGCACACAATTGTACCCGGCCCCTCACACAGTGGCTGCTAGATATGGGCACTAGTGACCCCCGAGGTCATAAAAGAAAGAAGTAAGTAAACAATAATGAATCCAATGGGTAATTACACATGATACCATTTTGCCCAACCCTAGTGCCAAATATGGGGACATAGGTTTTGCCTAACTTATACAGGGACTGGGTAGCCTCTACCTTGTTACCCAAAGCATCCCCACAGAATGCCTCGTAGGATATCATCTCTGTCAATTCATGTGGACTCCATGCTATGGATATGATGCCACTGCTGCTTCCAGACTCTACCCAAGATCCTGATATGCTGCCATCACAATAATAAACTACAGCGTTTTTGGTGCATGCTCAAATAACGCTTGTAATGAGAATCTCACAGAGTTATTATTTCATCAATTCATGCGTGAAGACTTTGCCAAGACCTTGCAAAGACCACCTATGAGTTTTTACGCTGTAGTGAGCCCATCAGTGTAAAAGGGGCTTTAATGATATTGGTTGAATGGGATGAGGCAGTACACAAAAGGACAGATCAGAAGCTAGATCAAAGTAAGAACTGAGTATAATCTGCTGTGAACTTCTTTCTTCTCTTTACAAGGTTTAATGAAACATCCATCCATTTTTTTTTTAGATGCAGGGTCATGGGGAAGTTTGTGCTGAGAGGCGGGGTACCACAGGACTAAATTTAGATGAACGAGTAAGACAACCATTCACACTCTGTCTCTCACACCTAGTGGCAGTGTTGACTTACCAATTAACCTTACAGCTGGTGAAACATTATGGGGGTTTTGTTGCGCTTGCAGAACTGGACAATATTTCATCTAAAATTTCACTCAATATCTGTTTTGAGTAACCTTGCATCTAAATTGGATTCTCGCCAGATGATAGTACAATATTGAGAGAGCAGGGTTAGTAACCATCAATACACTATTTGGGTACATTTGTAACACTTTATATTTCTGTTTGTTGCAGTTTGATTGGAAGCTTCATTGACAAATGGTCCAGTTATTATTTTCTAATGATTTTGTAGAGCCCCGTCTTTCTCTAAATAGCCTCTATTGCCAAAGTTTAAATAGTTCTGCCGAATCCAGCCCTTGCATACTTCAACAAGCTATAGTTGTTTAGATTTTAGTGCTTTTCATCTTTTAAGAACAAATAGGCAAAATAGCCAATTTACATCGACTATCACAATGTTTATATTCAGTCTGTCTTTCTGTACTGTAGTCTTAATACCTGTTGGAAATTATACATCATTTTATTAATTTTCTGTACTTGCTTTTTTCCCTTTCTTTTGCGAAAAAGCTCATGCCTATCTCCAGTAGTCCTTGTGTGGAGAGGCAGGGTTCAGTTCCTAAATCCATTAGAGAACTAAAATTTGCTGAGATTAAATAATCTATACTCCTTCTCTGACTAATGTATGTTCTGTTTTCAAATGGTAATTCTTTCTACTGCCTAGCAATTGGATATGAACACATATTCATAACATATTTCATTGATTTAAAAAAGGACCTGAGATGACATTTTTTAGTCATTGAACTAGATAAAAGGAGGGTTCCACTGAGGCAGACCTGGGATTTGTTTATGTCAGATGGGTTTAGGGCGATCAAATCCAACCTGCTGTTTCTAAACAACTTAGCAATTAAACCGATGAACAGGTTTTTTTTTTTTGTTGTTCTTCCTACGCCTTCCCTTTCTTTGGAGTAATTTATTTGGACAAGGGGCAGCACCTGTAGGCAAACTGGGCTGGCTTCGAGCTCTACTGCAAACACATTTCTGGAGAGCTACAGTCAGCTGGAAGGGTTCAGAGGTTGGGGTGACAAGGTAGAGTCATCAGGGAAGAGCTGGGTCAAGCTACTTAAGTCAATATTGCTCACCCTGTCTGACAGACACAATAACACCTTCCTGATCCACAAGGCTGGTGGACAAAATAGGCGGTGCGTGCATTTCATCAGGGAGGGATTGAGGGCTTGAACTGCTGCAGAAGGGCTGCAGGGGCAGAGGCATGTGTCCGAGGGTCCCTGTTGAGCGGGCATGAAAACGAAGGACTCACTGTTGTTGACCTAGCCACAGGCCATATATGTCACCAGCCAAGCCATCAATAAAACCATGTCATTGCATTTGCACTTCAAATATATAAAGCATATTAGACTGACTCAGTGGCCTGGCTCAGCATTTAAAAGCATCTCAAAACAAACCTAGGGGGAGCACGGTTATTTCTTTCTTCAAGGCCCTTATTAAGAAATATCAAAAATATTTTTTAACTATGATTTGGACTTTACTTTTCTTTCAAGTCATATCAGAGTCATTATAGTGTAAAAAAATTGTACATATAGTAGCAACTCAGTTTCACACCCCAAAAACGTTCAGAAACAAAAACTGGGTATTTCAAATGCAAACAAAAGTAAATTTTATATTTGATATTGTGTGGTTTTAACCCCAATGCTTTAGTGTCCAACAACAAACAGCAGTCTTTGTTCTGCCCTCTGAGCTCATGGTCAATCAGCCCAACTCTCTCCAAGCCTATGAGGTGTTCCTTATCAATATTTTAGCACATCAATTGCAACCCTTAGTAAACACATCTCCTGAAATAAAAATAATCAGCAGACACAGTCACCGGGGGATCGGCAGTATGGACACTTTTAAGGCTTTCTCTCAAACAGAGCGTCCAGCCCATTTTGAAGGGGCCAATAGGATCCAGTCAACTCATGTTCAGTATTTTCCAAACTAAACAATGCCCTGGGCATATTGTATTCTCAGTAGGACATGAGGCCAAAACAGAAAAACAAAAAAACATATGCTTGCATTTAACAGAATGGTTAAAAGTCTATGTTCACAAAGCTCATTCGTTTATCCATTTTATATTATAGATTATTCAAGAAATGGGACAAAACCAACATAACAACAGTTCTCCTTTTGGCATGTTATTATTGTTATATGGGTTTAAGATTTTCAGGCCGTCCTGTTTTTAGTTGTGATTTCAGGTTTTGGGGAGCGGCCGTCCTGTTTTTAGTTGTGATTTCAGGTTTTGGGGAGCGGCCTACATTATACGGTCACCTTCATGGCTGGTTTGAGACTTTCTTATTATTTTATTTGGTTCCCAACTCCCTCTTTTTTTTTGCTGTTTTGGATTATAAGCATGGGAAAGAATGAAGACACCACCTAATGGGAGGATGGGAGAACAGAACGTTATCTCAAACATCAGATGACAGAAGCAATCAAAGCGGATTTGGTAGGCTGCATAACAACAAACAGAACCCAGGAAATCAAAACAGTAAAATTCACTCACAGAAACCTATAAATGCAAAAGGCCATTTGACGTTTTGAACCAACTGAATCAGTTTATCCAACACGGCGATGTGAAGTCCCAGTCACATCATATCACACTTTACTGTCTTTGCTTTGCTTAAACCACCTCCACAGCCACGAGCGAGACGCTGCTCATGTCATCTGCAAATCTCAAATCGAAGCTCCTGACGCGAACCGTTGCACAGAAGCCAAGTGCCAAAGGGCACCGGTCAGAGCCAGCACCAGACTTTAAAGCGGTTGTGAAACAGCTAGCAAAAGGAGGGGCAGAATTTGCCTCTGAGGCTAACATAGACAAAGCTTCAATCTTCAATGATATGGAAAAAAAGAATGAAAAACAGAAAAAAATGAGGGAAGATAAAGAAAAAAAAAACACAAAAAAACGACAGTTTGGCCAGCTCAACAATCATTTCTCTGAAAGGTCAGGATTTTGTAGGTGGAATTGGGAAGAGCAGCGAATTGCAGATGCAGCGAACAGCAGGGTATTTTCCGCTGCCATGACCAGCTAAGGAGAGCTGCTTTAAAACACATCTGCCAGTAAACATTTTGGCCTGACTCTGGGTCATCGCTCCTGTCTGGACAAGACCCAGCAGAGCGTGAAGATGTACCTGCACCGAGCCCAGCACTGACTCAGTCACTTTAGACTTTACTTTGAGGCTCCTCTGGACCTCTATTAAAGGTAATGGTTGTGATTGTTTCGACTGAGGCTGGTGGATAGTTCCTTCATTTACTTTGAATGTAAAATTGCAGCTGTTAGAAAGCACAATATGACATACATTTACACAGACTTACACCTACAAACACATATGTATAGACATTTTTTTAAAATCATGGTATTAATTTACAGACAACAGAAATTTAATAAGTGACAAGAAAATGTAGCACTACAGTTCAGCAAAAGAGCAAGGAAAATGTCATTCCAAATGATATGTAATTATAAAACTATATGTCTCAAAGGTGCATTTAGAAATATCCAGAGGAAATGGGGCAGAGGAATCACTAGTGAGGTCTGTCTGAAGTAAAGTCCATCAGCAGCTAAGTGCCTCTTTACCTCCTTCAGCCACTAGAGACAAGGAGAAAAGAATGACCTTCTGGCATTTTGAACTGGCAGTAACAAACTAAACACGCGTTTCTCAGGAAAGACAAGCTTTTTTTCAGATTGTACTGTACTTACAGAAGAATTCAGTATAGTCTGAAAGCACTTTCTCCACCACTGTCAAGAGTGATGAAAAGGTTGCTTGCAAGAGGGAGGGAAAAGAGCGATGGCAAAGAGGACAGATGTGAGCTTGGTTCTAAGTTTCTCCATCAGCCCCCATAGCTGCCGCTCAGACACCCCAGGGACACTCGGAAACAGCTGGAGAGAATTGTCAGCAGGATTGATACAGTATCTAGAGTAATAAAAAAATGAATTACCCTGCTGCGATATAAACACAAATGACCTGAGCCACGAAGCATTTGCTTAGATCCCCTTTGATCCCCTCCGCCGCGCATCTTCAAATCCTTCATATTTTCCATCCAATGTGTTTCTGAAGCAATGTGCACACGATGTGAGCAAAGTCGACGGCTGCGAGCGGTCTGAAGGACTGAGCAGACGTGGAAGGAAGGGGAAAATATGGCAGTCATGCATGGATTGATTGCTGGTTCCCAAAGTTGTCTTAAAATGGGCATTTACAAAGCAGATGACGCTTTATCACCTTACTATAGAGATGTAACAAGCGGTACAGTGTCTTTGAACAGCCTGCATGCTCGACTAGACAAGTAAAAGAGAAGTGTTACATTAAACATGAATTGTTCGAAGGACACAGACTACATAAAAGCATGTGGTGACAGGGTCAGAGGCATTGTGCGCGACGTGAGTGGAGGGGACAGATTTGCACAGAGTGTTTTAATGTGCGCACTTGTGCTTAACATTGTTTAGAGCTCAGTGATTTGAGGTTACTACCACAGGGGGCGGCCCCGGGGCATTTTTCATGATGAGCTTTGGAAAGAGCTGCTCAGCTCCTGACGGTGGCCATATTTTTTTCTTCTGCTTTGGGTAAGTCGTTTAAACTACAAAAAGAACCAAAAAAAAAGAAAAACTAATAAACTTTTTTTTTAAATAACAAAAAAAAAACCTACACTCCAAACTGTTGCATTTATAACAGATTTGAGCTCTAACACATCTGCTCTAAGTGAGGTGTTTAAGTGGTGGCCTTGAAACTTCTGCACCAAAAACTATGTCAGTCAGGATCGCCCCCCTCCACCCCCCACAGGACCTCTTCATTATCTGTCATTAAATGTTTTTAAGTTTGCATAATTGATCCTCTACAATAAGTCGCCATTGATTTATGAGGTCTGGGCTGAAGGAGGAACTGGTTAAAAATTCATAACCCTGCTACACATCTTCACAATCCATTAGCTACTCCTGGACCCAGGGTCCTTCAATTGATTGACCTTGTGCTGAGAATCTCATGGATTCTGCATTTTTCCCTCTTTTACCACACTGTGGGAAGAGTTATGTTTCAGCTCCCCCCAGATAGGTCTTCCTTTGATTTTTCTCTCTCTCTTTCTCTGTCTCACCCTCCCTGTGTTTCTGCTTCTCCATCTAAACTGCAGTCCTCACTCTGAGATGATGAATAAATAAAGCATGTTCCATAAACAGCTTTCCACTATTATTTAAGCTTCCAGGACCTCGCACTCTGACAGCCTCCTATCCCTGCCATCAAATTCAAGTGTGTAAATTTTCTAAAAGGCTCTGAATGTTTTATGATGATTTCAGGGAATGACGAAGTAATAGCTGAATAGCGAAGCTATTACTTTTAATATTTATATTGAGTGCGTTGAATCATTAATGTGACAGGATGTAAAATCAGAGCTGCGGGACGTATGTACTTCACAACCAATGCCACTTGGCAAAAAAATATTTGTTTTCCTGGGCAGCCTGCTCTAGGTCGTGGTGAGCGAGCCGTCGGGGCATGGCGGCGACGCTCTTGTCCATGAATTTTAATCTTACCTTGAGAAAAGGTAGCTCTCGGAGAACATTAGTTGTGATGTGGAGAACGTATAAGATCGCAACAAATCTCTGTTGTGATGTGTTTATAATTCAGGGATCAAGTGATTTCAATGCTTGTGTCAGGACCCCTTTTTATTTGGCTCATGCACAGAAGTACAGAGTTCTGCTTGCTGAAACATATGGAAACCCATCTCGCCTAGGGGATGAAAAGATTTGTGATATTAAGTTCATGCTGTAGCCGTACATTATTTATGTCCTAGTTTGCGCTGCTGTTTATTATTGTTTCCGTTAGGTTCTCAAAGTAAGCAGGGATTTTTTTTACTCCTTTATGGGACTAATGTTTAATATTTTTCACTCACGATAAAGTGTTGTCCTTTTATAATAAACATAAAAGAATTGCACAAAATTCTTGGTGCATGTCATAATCAAGTTTAAAGTTGAAACTTTATTAAATTGTCCTAGTCTCGGGTTTAATCACACATTTGGTAATTTATGGAGTTCCTGTTCTGTGCTTTTGTGGTGTATACCTCATTCCCCTATTGTGTGTTATTTTTGGTGTTTTTTTTTTCTTGTTTTTAATTGGTTGTGCGACCGCTCTGTGGGCTGTGTGTGTTACTGATAGGTAATTATGTTTACCCTGTTAAAAGGAACAGATCACATTGTTTGGAGTACAGCAACCAAATTATTTGGGAACACCCAGAATTGAAGTTCCACAAAAGAAAAGCTGGAGTTTGTGCTTTTGATGGCAGTTTTTTCTTTCAGGGTCAGTTTGCTTTGGTTCTTAGGTTGCACTGGTAGGAGATGTGACTCAGATGTGAGTTATCTACCCTGACAGTACAGAGTTCAATGACCAATCACTCTCTTTCTGCATTTTACTTCAAAGTACACAATTTTATTGACTAATCTGTTTTCTTTCCCACTTTTGTCATAACCTCTGAGGCAGGTTGTGACAGTTGTTCCATTTGGCTTCCAGGATAGAGCAAAAAGTTTGGCTACAACCAAAACAAATACTAGTTTGTGTGTCTTACACTTATTGCATCCATCCATTATCTTTACCCACTTTTTTCTTTCAGGGTCATGGGGGCCACTGGTACCCATGTCCAGCTGTGTGAGGAGCGGGGTACACCCTGGACAGGTCCCAAGTCCATCACAGGACAGCATAAAGAAAATCAACCACTCACTGTCTCACTCACACCTAGGGATAATTTCTACCAACTGCACCACCTATTATTTAATTGCCTATTAATTTTATTGCCAAATCTGATTTTATCAATATTGAACTTAAAATGCCTGAATCACAAAATAAAACACATTTATATATTTAAGAGTTATTGTCTGCAGAAGCTAGACAAAAACTTGTTGTAAACAGGTCCTGATTTGTCCCTCTCATCACTTGATAAATATTGCATTTGGATAAATAGATGAAGACAGCCGGGGTGGTCCGAGCTGAGCGTTTACATTCTGCTCCTGTTTTCAAAGGGACCCTCAGTGGGAGTACAGGAAGGGCCTTTCTGTCTGATGTGTCCCACAACACTGCAGTGAAGGGCAGGCTCAAGAGACAAAAGTGACATTTAGGAAGAGCTAAAACAATGAAACAGTAGTGCTTTAATGTCTCATAAGACGTCATCTAAACATGGCTTTTCCATCTGAAAGCATCTCCGTGCTGAGTCAAGTGCACTAACTGTGCATGAAAGAACTCGCTCCCTCAGGACCAGGCTGCTTGATACCCGCAAGAATAAATCGGCCTTTAACTGCCGAGCTCCTCACAGCAAAAGGAACACACAGTGAAGCTCGGCGTGCCAAAGGGACGAGACAACACCGAAACCAAGACAACAAATGTTAGAGGAGCCCACACTGAAATGTGTCAGGTATATGTGAATAGGAACAACTGACAATGTCCCAATTGCTGCTCTGAAGTCACACGTTGCTAAGGTTTAAAGGCAAACATCTTCACCTAAAAAACACCTTCAAGGTTGTTTTTGCCCTTCTTTCTAAGCAAAAATGATTTGGAGTCTGTCCTCACACTTTAAATCTAACACTGTCCGTAGAGGACGCTGAATCCTGATTCTAATGTGGCACAAACACAGCAAGCTGTCTTCGTTCTGCGAATCACCTGGCAGTGTCAAATAAAACACTACCTGTATGGGAGTTCATTTTTGATCCTAAAATGAATAAAAAGTGTAGAACATAAGGTTAACTAGCGCAAAACATAACTTTTAGAAATACAAAATTAATAAAATCTAAGTGTGATGTAACAGACTGCCAGGGTAAGTAAAAAAAAGTGTGAGAGAAAATATAAATGACCTATTTACGTGTTTATTCAGGCCAGATGTGAGAGGGAGAAATGCTGTAAACAAAAGGTAAATTTAATGTAATAACAATATTATACAGATAAATTAAACATGCACTTAGTTTCAAATAATCTAGTTTAAAAAAGTAAACTGAATTTATATATTTCTTATTGTTATTTCAATAATATAAAAATGCACTAATTGGTTTGCACTTTATTTCATTAGTGTTCCTGCATTAGAAATAACTTGTTTTATTCCTAAGGAAATAACTTAGTAAGTCAAAACATTTTTTAGTAAATTTGCAAAATTACTTTAGTAAAGAGTAAAAGAAAAAACATAATATGCTTTTAAATGAAATAGAAAAAAATTCAACATGAAATCTTTAGTTTCTGTGTGGAATGAAGATAATTTAACCATATAAGTAAAAATTTTAATATTACATTTGAAAAGGAAATAAATTTATTAACTTACAATTCTGATTTTTTTTTAATGTTTTTTTTTCTTTATGCTGCTAATCAAAATCAAATGGCAAGTTGAACAAAGAAATTGTTTTAGATTTGTGGCAATTGATGTAGCAATAGCAATATGTTGTTTATAGCTTTACTTGTTAAAGTTTCACTGCAACTAACCAACAGTGTCATAAAAAGTGAAAAGGAACAGCAAAACATGAGGCTGTAAAGTAAAGCTGATAGATGATATAAATGGCTTCAATAAAAATAATATAAAAAATCTCATGACACAATAATCAGATTCCCAGCTGATACACCTAAAAAAACAAAAAAATGATTTTTACGGGGAAACAAACTCAGTGCATACAATCAAACTCTGCTCCGTTTTGGCTATGCTGCAGCAAATGTATCATCAAGAGTAAACAAATTATTTCAAATAATTCAAACCATCATTTTTTGACTAACATTGATCTCTGCAATAAGGAACCTGAGAAGCAAGATGAAGTGAGTTCCTGCTGATACACTAAGATCATCAGTGAGAAAAATCAGAGTTGTCTATCTTGAGTACGCTATAATTCTAATAAGTATGTTTCTTTAATTGATGCCATGGTGTTCTAAAAGTGTTCAGAGATCTCCCAGACTCTGTTTATTATTCAGACGAAGCAACATTGTCAACATCCCGTGAGAAGCATTCAAAAGAAATTCTTATCGATCCACGTGGACGTGATAAGTACAGATTCTACAGTGAAGCCACAGTGCATTTTATACTTTCGGATGATTGACAAGCAGTTGTATTTCCTCGGATAAGAGTGAACCTAGTTAATAAAACATTAGATGTGCCGGAGAGGCCCGCGCTGGAACAAGTGAAGGGGGAGAAGGGGTCACCGGTGCTCAACCACCACCCCGACCTCAGAGTGAACGCAGGATTTTCTGACTCTCCAAAGCACATCACAGGGGGTGGGGGGTCCGTGTGGCCTCATTAAAATCAAGGAGCTCACATGTAAGGACCAGACGAAGAGGGCTAGGCCCAGCTCAAAGCGCCTGCACTCCCAGGGCATCCCTCTTTGAGGAAGCTCCACTGGAGAAGACGAGGATAAAACCTCAAACCATTCAAACAATGGACGTTTAACACAGCGTCTGCACCGCTCCCTTCTCCAGGACTCATTCAGCCGACGCTTTAAAGAATGTGCCGTCACAGCTACCGAGTTACTTAGATGGGAAGCGAGCTGTGTCAAGTTCACCTGCTTCGATTTCTTAGATAACTTTGTTGGTAGTGGAGATGAAGGCTGGCAGCGAGCCGTCTTATGTGGTGGTCCGAGCCGTCTTCGCCTTGGATCTGCTCCGTTCTCGGAGTCATACCAGGATCTGTTAGATCCCCCTGCTTTCAACAGAAACAACAGTCTTTTCCATTCAATTTATTACCAAGGGGGGCGGGCGGGGAGGGCAGATATATGCAGCTTAACTGTATAATTGGGCCTTGGCAGAACCTTTCTTTATTAAACTATTTATTTTTCATGATATTTTAATAATTTACATGCTTGATTGTGTAAGGAGTGGGGTAGTGAGCTGTTCCACCCTCTTTTCTTTTTTCTAACTCATTGCATTTGTTCAGCTGTCTGCCTTGGTGTCGCATGCATTTCATCTTTTTTCTCCTTTATTTACTCTGGTCTTTGGACGCCTTCCTAGTCGTGTATTAAAAGCTTTGGAGCTTGGCGGCGACAGTGCGGCTGTCAGAGTTGCAGAGTGTGTATGTGTGTGTGTGTGTGTGTGTGTGGGGGGGGGGGGTAGCTGTGCATCATTGCTGCCTTTAATGGTTTGCATCAACTTCTGACAGGGCTACTTAAAGCGACGGGTTGAGCAAAATGAGGGGCTGGCGGTCCGTGCAATAAATAAACCGCTTATTTTTGTTTTTAGTCTTTCCACGTTTGCAGGAAGCAGCACACCCCTGTCGTAGGTCATACTTATAGCTGACTTTCCTGCTTAAAGAAGAGGGTCAGTGCCGACTGTACAAGACAGTATTGTTAGAGAACATTTACCATGTTGAGATGTCATTAAAAAGCTGCTGTCAGACTCGGGGGCACTCTCTGACCGGGTATGTGGTGAGAGGAGCACCCATAATGAGTGGGTGGCATGAGGGAGGAGGAGGAGCTGGTTTGTTTATGGATACAGTGTGAGAAAGCTTTTGTTTGTGGGTGGGGGACAAGGGTTCACAGCAAGCGGAGGGTAATTATGCTCCATCCGGTGGCTGCGGTACGCTTCACAAAACCTGACACAGGAGGCCTGGCGTGCCAGGCGAGCAGAGTTGGTGGCAGCGGCGGTGCGTGTGTGAGGGGTAGAATCCGAAACAAACGGCAGTGACAGTGATATCGTGGTGCTGGCAAACACACACACACACATAGGGAGAAGCGTGCACGTGCAGGAAACGCACAGCATCCGTGTAACTGGCATGTGCCCCAGGAAGGCAGGGATGCCAGCGAGGAGAGGAAGCAGCAGAGAGTTAATTAGGGCTTGGATACACACTCGTAGGGCTCTCACACCTCACTCACCTCCAGCCTGCTTCCTTCCTGTCATTGTTCCCCACAGTTCAGCCAGGGAGACACACACACACACACAGTCACTCACACACACACACACAGTCACTCACACACACACATACACAACAAGATGGCCCCCAAATAGCTGCTCCCTCCATGACAAGTTTGCTTCGGTAGTGTTGGAAGCAGCGGAGATGACTCTGTGTGTGTGTGTGTGTGTGTGTGTGTGTGTGTGTGTGTGTGTGTGTGTGTGTGTGTGTGTGTGTGTGTGT
>JAVKLF010000083.1:17197337-17216560 GCA_034783495.1 Millerichthys robustus
TGTGTGTGTGTGTGTGTGTGTGTGTGTGTGTGTGTGTGTGTGTGTGTGTGTGTGTGTGTGTGTGTGTGTGTGTTAGACTTCGTAGCTCAGTTGTAGTCCTACATTTAGCCAATTTTTTTTTTTTTTTTACTTCAGCTGAAACTCCAGCTGTTTATTTACTCATTATCCAATTATCACTCTCACGGCTAGACAGCATGGAACAGTGAAACTTTCCTGTGAGAACAGAAGTGCGGATCATGCGACATGTTGAGCACACACTTGCCCTAGTTGACAGCAAATATATGTGACACATAAGGCAAGAGGTGTGCTGCATTATGTGGAGAGACAGATTTTGCACTGTAAGCCAAGAGTGAGATGCATTACTCAGTGTACTGAATTTATCTGATCCATTTTAGGATCAGGATTGTGTGTTCCGAGTGTTGGATAAAGTCAACACCCAATCTGGTTGCTGTCTCCAACTTTGACTGCTTGGAAATGTCATTATGAGCTGAACTGTTGTCGTGCAAACTAATCTTTATAGGTGTCCTGTCTACACTGATATGGTGCAAATGTATTCTTAATCAGTTGAGAAATGCTGTAATTTGATTACTTTTCCACCATGAAAACGTTTCTAAAAACAGATGATTTTCATGTAAAAATGCAAATAAACTGAAAGTAATACGAAGTTTACAATATTTTAACTCAGTTCTTATGTTTATATTGTTATCGCTCATCTTATATTTTATAGTTTGTGTCAAAAATCCTTTGAAAATATTACTAGGAGAAGTCCACAGGAGGGTAGGATGTCCAGTTTCTAAATGTGTCAGGCACTGTGTGTGTAGCATGTAGCTTCTTTAGCAGCTAAACTTCAAACTAAGAGTTTCAAAAAGAATTAAAATAATATTTAACAATATTTAAATAACAAATACAAAAATTGACTAAAATATGGTAGACAGCATTTGCTATTTGTTTTTTGACTAACTTAAAATGGTATTTGTAAAAATATAAACTCGTTCAGAAATGGTTTTATCCTGAAAGGGAAGTATCACAAGTTAGACAGAGCTGTAACACTGGTATGAATTGGCTGATTTCTTGCAAATTAAAACCAATAGAAATCTAACCACAGGTTTGTGTCAGTTCCACCATTCTTTACCTGGAAGGAGATGAAAAGGTACGACACAGGCTGAGTGACAGACTTTGTAGTGTTTAGTGTTAGCTTCCGCTCGTTTTTTATCTTTTTAGCCGTTGGTGGTCAGCGAGCGTTTTGGTTAGCAGTGCCCAGCGGTAAAACCATAAAGTACAAGATAAGATGAGCAGCTGCACCGATAATCAATGAAAACAGTCTTGAACATGGTCATCGGAGTGTTCTGTCCCCGAGTGGCAAGTAATTGATGTAAACTATTTTTCATCGCTGCAGGCAAGCGAACGTGTCTTTAGCTTAATTACCCAACAATGCATGAGTGTACAACAGAGAGCAATGCAAAAGTTAATTTTTCACAGACAAGAGGTGTTTATTATGTCAAGAGAATTGATGGTTTCAGCTAATTTACCACTCATGCCAAGCGCGGTGTAATTATTGACAGATTTCAGGTGTTGCCTTCTACACCACTGGCAATCCATCTGTTTTCTCAAAGATTTTTTTACAACAACAAAAAAAAAGATATCCTCAAGAGTGTAACTACAGCTGCCTTCAAACACAACAAAACTCATCCCACCAGTAGTTCAGAACCGTTCCAAGCTAAGTGAAATGATAAAATGAGCTAATAGTGTTTTTGCCTGTGTGTGCTATCACCTGCACTTGTGTTTGCACTGATTGAGGGACACACAGATTGGTGCTTTGGCAGATGTACAGAACATCATGTATAATATATGTGGACTCTTTCAGCTATGCACAAAAGCCAGATGTTCTTGGTATCATCGGGTCCCAGTGCTGTAAACATATTGGAACACTGCAACGAAAACCAAACAACAACAAACAAATGTTTTCTGTTACCAATCAGAGATTCTGAAACAAATAACAAAAGGACTTTTGGGGACCATTAGACAGCAAGGGACCAACTGTTCTTTTTTCTTTTTTCTGTGATTTTTAAATCTTTTTTAGTTCATATTGTTTCTATTTTGATTTTACTTTTTGTGTGTTTATTAAGTTATTTATGTTTTCCTCTTTGTTTAATGCAGTTTGCAAAAGTTTCCAGGGGTGAGGTTTTGGCAGGGTGACAGAACGCTCTCGGAGGGCTCAGCAAACAGCTGTGGCATATGGGTAGGATGGTGTGGTTCAGCTCTACATCTGAGCCACACAGAGGAGCTGATGGGGAACTCGTGGGGGACTGCGAAGCCTAACCTGTCTGTGTTTAACGCTGGGTCAAAAAGAAAGCAAAGGAGTAGAAAAGAAGCGAGCAGAAGCCCCTCTCGGTGTTCATTAGGAGGGGCTTCAGCCATGCCCTGCAATGAAAAAGCTACTGTGTCAGGCCTAAGCTCTGATGCCACAGCAAGAAAACGTGGAGGAGGAGGAGGAGGGTTCTGCTCTGCGAAGACCCACCCCTTGGGTATCCATCACACACAGCCATCACTTGGGAGCACAGTAGACCTGATAAATAAATCAACTTCGAGGCCCAGTGAGGTTTCAGGGTCTATTCCTCTTTATGAGTACAGTCGAGTGAAAGATATAGAGGGGGGGAGAGAAAAAAAAACTTTGACTTCTTCACGCCTTGCTCCCAGCAGGCATAAGGACCAAAGACACCAAGTCTGTGATTCTTTCAAAAAATTAAATATATTCACTTATCTGAAAGGCCCAGGCTCAAGATCCTCATCTTTTTCTTTAACATCCCAGATAAAAGTGTGAGGACTTTCCCATTGGCTTTCAATCGGCAGCTCTTTGAAAACTCATAGTTAATGATTTGAAGGTCTTTTAGAACTTACTTTGGGACAACAATTTCTGAGCTGCTCCTTTTTATGTGGAGATGAGTAGAAAAGGCCTGCATGAACACATCAGGGAGCTTCAAATTACCCCCAACTTTAAAAAGAAGATTGGTTATTAGGCCCTAATTGAACACGACTGACTTTACTCTGACGCCCCTCTTTATTTTTAATCTTCTCCTCAACGTTTTATTTGTGCTGTAATTTATTTATTAAAGACAAAAGTAAGAAGACATGTGTCAGATCCAGTGGAGTTTCTTGGCAATAACTTTATAGACAGGGGGGGGGGGCAATACATCCTCCACTTTCTGTACAGTGAGCGACGACTTAAGCGTCGGGGTGAAGCTGCAAGGGAAAGTATCGATAACGGCGTTCATCCCCTTCAGGCGAGAGCCGTTCTTTCTTTCAGAAGTTTAAATGAAATGCCTGCATGATGGATTTAAAATTTGTCCCCATCAAAACACCCCGAGGAACCAAACAAAACAAAGAGAGGCTTGGAAAGGAGGGGGGTGAGATCAGGAGACAAAAAGCACAATCCCCCAAAACTCCCTCCGCACTCAGTTAGAAACTTAATGGTTGTGTTTACCTTCTCCCCCTGAATGTTTTCTCTCAAGGCTCTCCTTTAACACACTCTATTTGACTCTAGGAAACATTTCATTCGATCTTATTTTCCTATCGCTTCCTCATTCCGTTTGTTCTCGGCTGCTGTTAAGCTTGCTGCAGTTTGGCAAGTGTTACATGCGCCGAATGGGGAGACGTGTCTTTAGGCACATTTCTCCCTGACAGAGGCTGCTGTGTGAGAGGGGTGACAGCGTCGGCTGGAAAAGTCTTTTCTTCCTTTGTGGTTTAGATAAGTAAGCATGCACAACACCCTTGTGATTAAAATCTCCTTCTGATATTTCTATCAAGATTTCTATTAGGAGACTGACGGGGTGGTGGTGGTGGATGCTGCCAAAACAGCACGCAGACAAGTATACACAGCATCCTGAGAATGAAACGCCATTCAAAAAAAATAAGAAAAAATAGCAGAGGGTCTTTAAAATATTTAAGCCACTCTCTTGTGCCTTTTCTTATCCATTTTTGTTGTTGTTGCTTATTGTTTGTTGATTGCTAGCATTGGAAAGCAAGCAGGGATTCTGACACTGGGATCGTTGCATCTCGTGCCAAAGCGTGGACTCGAGGGGAACAGGAAAGATTTGACACGTGAGGGATGGATCTTTGCCACGCTCTTGCTGACGTGGCTGCATTTCACAGTTTTAGCAGCGCTTCGCAGACGGGGAGCAACAACCACCTGTCAGCTACAAAGGCCTCCGGTCATTTTGATTAAACAACACATGTAAAGGCCTCAACGCTCTACGAAGAAATGCACATCACCCACCGCCGTCCTGTCGAGGCTGGAGTCATAGCTGTTTTGGTCAAACCAATGACATTGTGCGCCAACACATGAGATATTGTTATCCTGGATTTACACAGCGTCCACTTCACCGTGGCACGAACTCCAGAGTGGAAATGAACCCTTTATAGTTAATAAGAGCATTTACAGCACGGCTATCTGCCTGGAGAAAGAGCAGAGTCAATCTACAAAGAAAACAAAGCACCAATAGGAAAATGATGGATCACAACATCTGTATTCTCAAAATAATTCCCAAAAAATGCTGTTAAAATTGATCATTTATGGCTAGGCATGCACACACAAACATAATGTAGATTTTATTCTGAAACCAAATTTTCAAACAAAAGTCTGAAAATATATGGATGTAAAAAAAAGACAAACTGCGATGTAGTTTTTCCTGTTGTTTCAAATCTGTCTTCCACAAATTGAATAGTTTTCATCTGAATTCTGCGTTAAATGGCGTTGCAAAATCTCGTATTTTCCATGCATGCTTCTCAGAGCGCCTCTAGTATGAATCCAGGGTAAGACTTTAAGAGGCGAGAGCTCAGATTATTTGTTGGGGATGACTATCTGCAACAGCAACAACACGTTTAGCGTTATATCTGTCAAATTGGCTGTTAGAGCCAATTTCTAATGTCAGGTATCAATTGTAATTTTACATCCAATGATTGCTTTTGTTAAATTAACATTTCATTACAATTTGTCCAGAAGTTTATGTGATACTCTTCTAATAGACAGAGCTGATTCCAAAAAGATAAAGGCAAAATTCTAAAGAAAGGTCTTGTGCTATATGTTATCATTCACAGTATGTGTTGGAAACCAGTCTTGATTACTACAAGACTATTTAAATGTCAATATCTGCAGAAATGGATGAGCTATAGCCCTTTTTAAGGTTGGATAGCTGTGGCAAGCGTCTTGGTTGACAAAGTTATTAATTTGTAGACTCACATCCAGTGATTACTTTCTATAAGTTCCAGTGAAATTTGTCCAGTGGTTTCTGAGACATTTTGGTAACAGAAAGCCTCATAAACACAGAAGGAAGAAACATTATCACTCCCCTTTAAGCAGCTGGTGATAATTATGCACTGTGAGGTCTGCACTGTGCTGCTGTTTCATATTTTCAGCCATGTCTGCGACAAAAGAAATGTAATTTACATTTCCTTGGGCAAGTGGTCTGTCACCAGCCCCCCACCTCTCTTTTATGTCTCATGCTCAAGCTCTCACTAACAAAAGCTTATTTAACCCAAGGTCAGATTACAACATTGAGGTGACTGGCTGGCCCTATTCCAACACCCCATTATCAGAGGGGCCAGCACCTAATCTGGAGGAGCAACCCTTCATTAATGTATTATTAAGAAGCCTGTTACAGTGTAATGCAGGGAAAGGAAGTCCACCGGGATTCGTCCTAATGGGGAGGGCAAGAGTGCGACTGGTGAAGCAGATTACAGTGAAAGGCCAATGAATTGGGCTGAGAGGGGACTGATGAAGCCCGCTTCTCATCTTCCTCCCCGACGGATAACAAAAAAATCGTTCTGCCAATTAGCCTAATTGCGGTATTTGGAATGTTAAAGATGGCAGGGTTTAATTGAAAGACACCCTCAAACCCCCTGCAGCGATGGTACAAACAAGCTACACACATGTGGCGCCACATCAGAGATGATTTTAAATAGATCAGTGAAATATTCAGTTGTACCCTAACAGGTTAGTCACATGAGCTGCTTGATTCAACAATATCTCTAAGCCTCTTTGTCATGTTTTATATTTACTCTCCCCAAGATCAACAGTATCATTTTAAATTGCTTATCGCTGTGTGTGCAAATGAGTCTGTGTTCAGTTGTCTGTCGTATTAGCAAAATATCTCATGAGCTAGTGGATGGATTTGTACGACACTCTCATAAGTTAACACTGCTTGCACATACACAGCTGATTAAGGTTTGGAGTCAGCAAAAAATAAATCGGCTCCCACAAACAATCAACTAGTAAACACAAATATAGCTGAAACTCAGTCATTTTGCATGTAGTGCAATAACAATTGGTTGGGTAGTAGTTCACATTTTCTGAATTCATAGTCCAAGTTCTCACACATTGTACAACATCTTTGTTCAAAACTTTAAATTACATAACCTGAAATCTTGTAAGCCAAAGTAATTATATAATGTATTCAATCCATCCCATTTATACTATAACATATATCTACTTCAACAATAAGTAAGCAATGCATGTGGATGTAAAGAAAAATAAAATATCAGCTGTTCTTTCAATTTTGGTGTTGTATTAGTAAATCTCGACATGCTGGCTACAGTTAATTTCTGGATTAATGCTAACAGACACCTAAATTTAAAAAGAAGATAATCCAGACATAAAACTATTCTTGTGACGTTTTGTCATGTAGAGCTGAGTATATCACATTTAAAAAGAGAGATAAGTAATCTTAATCTTGGGAAAAGTTTGCTATATATTTTTCATGTACTTTAAGCCAAAGCACAGTTAACCATAGCTCCAGATTCCTCCTGCCTATAAGCACATGTTCCTCCCTTCCCTCTTCACACTCCCTCTCTCGTGTCTAATTGACTTCATGCCTGTTCATGAAAAGGATCCTGGTTTCCACCTGCTCTGCCTCTATTCACGGCGTAACACCAAATTCTCCTGTGCTCTCACTCTATTAACAGAGATCATACCCAAGTTCAGCTCCCCGCTATTATTGCAGGAGATGCTAAAATCTCATTTTCAACTCAATTTAACCTGGTCTAGCTCAGGGAGATTGGAAAAGGCCTTAATTATGAAGCTGCAGCACTGCAAGTCAAGAAACTTCTTTTTTTAAATAACAGTATAATTGTAGCTCAACGAACAGAACGTATACATTTCTAAAGTATTCATGTGCATATTTGCTTGTGCATTGTTCCCATGATTAAAACAAGTGACCAAAACGCGGGGAATTTTCGGTTTCTTTACTGTCTCCCTGCGTCAAAACGTAAAGACAGAGCAAAAATGTTTGTCTGCAAACATAAAATGTCAAAAACTACTGGACAGTTTTTACTGATGTTTGTGGAAACTGCTCAGTTTTTTTAAAAAAAGGCTAAGATTTCATTCAATGATTGTCTTGGTTGTGAAAATTGGCCCTTTTTTTGTATCCATTTTCATACCAACCTTTAACTAAGTGCATTAATTCTGCCTAATATTTTAGCAATAATACAAAGTATTTTAAAGTGACCTGCATATATTTTTTCTTTTAATTTAAGTGCTCTTATTTGACATTCCTCCTTGCATGGCATGTATTGAGAGACACAATACGTCGCTCGACTGTGCCACGCGCCTCGCAGCCTTCACTCTGACTCACTGAAATCTAAACTCTGCCATAAATTGACTCTGGAGGTGTCGTGTCTGCGCTCATCAGACAACTTTGTCAGATAATGTCATTCAGATTCACTGCCAGTCAGCAGCAGCTACATGCTACATGTGCTAAAACCTACTTTGGGTTGCTCACATTCTGTGCTTGCAGAACAAATTTAGGAGCTTTTGGATTTGATCACCCATATGGATATTCATGCACTTTAGCAGGCGACAGGGCTCAGTTCCCATGCAGCATTGCAGGATAGAGGCTTCTTTCTAACAGGAGTAAAAGGTGACGTTTATGTGGCATCGTTGAGGAGATAGTCTGTGGCTGTTGCTTTGAGCTCCCCTGAAGCAGATACACAGATCCTTAGCAGAAGCAGTCTGGCTCGGTGTTTAATGCTTCAGCAATACCAGGTTCAGTGTGAAACTCGGGCTCCTGTCTGCACTACTTCCTCCCAGCTATCGAGCCCTGTTACCGGGCCATCTGTTTCTAAGTGCTCTGCAGTTACTCCAGTTTTAAAGCGTTACCCGAAGCACTTCCATGATCTTAATGAACCCACTAGCTTTTTACTATCAATCAATAATTGAACAGCCACTGTAGGAGCTTTTTCCACTGCCAAATAAAGGAGTATGAGGGTGGCTGAATACAACCAGCATGTTGCAAGGCATGCTCGAGAGCTTTGCTACACTGAATTAAACTTTTTGTTCGGAGGCGGGGGTTTCTCATGCCTGTGTGTTATATTTCTCTCTCCCTTTTCATTTTTTAAAGTGTTGAGCGTAATCCGGTGAACCAGTTTTGAGCAGCGCGCTACACACAAACAGCGATTTCGCAGTCTCAGCCGTTTTTGTCCAGCACTCATTTTCACCTCATTCACGCCCACAGGGTTGCATCTGACTACTATTAACAACAGGTCATAGACGAGCGCCACGCTCCCCGAGAGGTATCACCTTCAAGCATCTGTCAAGTCAGGCATGTTGCCTATTAACATCTTGCAGTGATTGAAGCTCCCGGTGATTTCAGACAGGCTTTACAGCAATGTAGTGTGTTTTACACGTAATTAAGCAAAGACAAGTATTCAAACAGTAATTATCCCATTATCAGATCAAATTTTTGACTGCGGATGTGTGTAGGTTAAGTCAGAGTGCTAAAGTGCTGAGACACATATGTTCCTGATAAACAACTGCATGTATAATGCTGCAATTTTGCAAAATGCTGTTAAATCTGATGTTTTCTGCAAATTAACACAGAAAACAGGACTTAATGCTTACAACTGTCTGATGACAATAAACTACAGGAACAGAGTGCTAATAGCCCTTACACAGTTGTACTTGTGTTAATGTATTTAACTTATTTCAAGACGTGATACACCTTATGATTGTCTATATGCACTATGTAAATACTGAAATTCACGCAGACAATCACTCTTCCTTCACATTTCCATGAAAAACAGGTGGGGGTTGAAAAGGTTAAAGGGGATGGGAGGAATTGCTTGACAAAATACATGGTACCACTCACATGATGTAAATACATTGTCTTGTAGTGCTCAGGTGATGATGTATAGCTCTATGTGATGTTGTAACCCTTTTGAAATAGAACAACTCGATGAAACAAACGGCTCGCCAAGATCCAAATTCTTTCAAAGGCCAATTCGTCCCTTTTCCAATAACTAAACTCCAGTTATATTACTTGGAGTATTTATGGAAGTCAAGAACATGCTGTTGGTATTTTCATGTGATCCAATTATCTTGAGAAAACCAAGCAAATTTTAACTCTTTGCTTTGGGAAAGCAACCTTTGTTTTGTCACGATAATGAGTTATGAAGTTATTTTCTCAAAATAATACGATGATTACAGTACAAAGAAGATATTTCCCATGTAACAGTTTTATCATTTGGTGCCAAAACACTTGGACATTGACTCCAACAATAATTTGTTGATCAGCGATAAATGTTTTTACGTAACATTATCAGATTAAATCAGTTGACTGCCTGAATGTCTTGATTTCTGATGAAGTATCTCTTTTGTTCAATTTGAATTTTAAAAATAGTTTTAGTTGACACAAAAAATTACTTTTTCAGTATCAAAACAAGTCAATTTAGGAACTTGTGCTCTGTCGGTACCATGAGATGGTATCTTCGGATAAAAAAAGAATTTATAAGCATGTTTTCTCTCAGCTTTTGGTAAAAAAAAACACCCTTTTAAAAAAGGAGATTTTTTAAAGATATTGTTTGTGGTGTTTTTGTGTGAACTGGAATCACAAAGATTTTCTGAAACAGCGATGTATCATCCTACTATCACCTTGTTTCTAAATTTTACATTTAGTTGCTGAAGGATTTTGAATTCCAAATGTAGAGAAAAAAACACTAAGGTAGCAGTTGCTATTTTTATGGAAAGGGATTTCAAAAGCAAAATCAGCCTCAGTCCAAATCTGCATCCATGTTTCTTGTTTAAAAGATTTTATTTGTTTGAATTGTACATTATGAGACCATAATGCTAAAAAAAATCGTAAAATTTTTCTAAAATAAATATTGAAGCGTTGATATTTTGTGTTTTGTTCGATTTGAGAAACTTGGAGAAACTCTTTGTGGCAGAAAAAGGTCTTTTACGAGTCATTGCTCTGGTTTCTTGTATCCAGTGTTCAGTGCTAACTGGAGTTATTGGGATGTTCAGCCACCTATTTGTTAAACTGTTGCTGAAATTAGCCAGGGATTGTTCAGCACATCTGGATCAAACTTCCACCGCGAGCTGCCTGAAAGCCTCTTCCTGCGCTGCTTTTAGTCGGAAGGTTAAGCAGACAAGAGCAGAGTTTTTCTTCTTGCATTATTCCCCACAGGCGGCAGGGTAAAACTAGAGGAAGTATGTCCCTTGGTTCCCTTAGCCGTCTTTATCCCGAGACTTGCACAGAACAGACCTTAAACCACTTTAGCTCTGCTTTATGGTATCATCATTGAGTCGCTTGTGACATGTAGATGCACTGGGTGCTGGAGATCTTCAGATTCATCCATTATTTATGAATTGTGTTGCAAGGACATAAATGCAGCTATTTTATTGTGGGGTACTTGGCCTTTTGAACCTCCCTGCTCACAAACTGCGTCATCTATTCACCGACAGTTCTGCTGAGCTTTTCTTTCCAGCACTGCTCATATGGACAGTATTGCACCTGCCAAGGGAGCTGGTCTAGACCGGACTGGAGCAGTTTGTTGTGCGCATTTCCAGTTTTTTTTTGTGTGTGTGTTATTATATGAGGACTTGAGGAGTTTGAGCAAACAACTTTCAGAAGCGCCTTAGGCCAGCACTACTAAGTGGTAAAAGCCATGTCCTGCTTTCTCCTGGGAGCCACAAATCCTTCTCCCCTCAAACTTCCTCTTAATTAGTTGGACTGTGCGTAATGAGAGAATATTAGTGTTGTTATGAGGGGAAAGGGAGTTTGACTGACAAGGTCTTGCTCTTGACTTTTGTTGAATTAAAAGTGGATAGCTATCGAAGGTTTGGTATATTAAAACGGCCATTTGCATATTTGAGGCTATATTAAAAGGGATTAGCTTCAGCCAGTGAGGCACAACAAGCAGAAGGAGGAGGATGGCATGGTTTAATATCACAAATGACACCCTGGGAGTTACCCTCTAGCTCCGAGCCTGATTACAGCTTCTTAATTAGGACAGCTTCTCAACTCTCACACATTTTCCTCCCCTGCTCTGCCATGTACACTTCGAGTTTAGTCCCACATTTAATATTTACTCTGCACTCCTCTCCTTGTACCAGGAGTTTTTACTGAGGATAGAGAGGTGAGCCGGGGGTAACATTAATCATGAATTCTGCTCCTTGTGTGCAGGTGCAAACCAATTAGCAGGCTGGCATTTAAAGGACTTTAATTAATACTCCGTCACAGGTGAAATCAAATATCCGCTATGTTGAAATGTCTTTGGAACAAATTTTCATACATTCAATCTGAGTGTTGGGTTATTGGCAGCTGTGAAGAGGCAGGTTTACCTCTCGTTTGCACACATGCACTAAGTTGTAACATTTTTTTTTTACTGCTTAGGAATCCGTTTGTAGCTCAAATAAAGCTGCATATGCAGACAGTAATGCATTTTCTACTTTTATTTATTCTCACAAAACACATGTTGTGAAGTTTGTTTTCTAAAGTCTACAAAATTTCACATAGAGGTATATTTTTGAAGTGTACTTTTACTTTAAGAGACTGACATAATATTTTCTGTCATCAGTTCATGCTCCACCATGATGCTCATTGAATGACCTAAATGACTATTGATTTCTTATTTTACTCAGCAGCATGACAGCAGATAATATAGGGCAGGGACATCCAATATGTTCATTTACATGCAATAGTGAATTAAACAATATATAAAACCAGTCTCTTCTAAACATGTAATTTTAAAGGGTTCAATGCATTCTACTTTTCAGAAGCACATTTATTACCTTATTTTATTTATATACAGCAGCAATATTTGATATTCAATCAATATAAAATGTGTGCAGTAAAAATATAACATAGCTCTTTTAGGTTTACTGTATTCTCTGATATTCTCTACCTTTTTTAAATAATTATTTGGTGTTTTCATTTAATTGAAGGATTTTTTTCACAACTGGCCATAAAAAGTCAAAATATCACACCAAAGAGGGGAAATACGTTTCAAAACAAATAGGATTATTTGAACAAAGATTATCTTATACTTAACATTCAAACTGATTGTTTGATTGTTATTCATTCAGGGAAAACTAAGGACATTCAAGGAAAAAGTTCTGCCCGTGAATTATGAAATGGTCTGTAGTTTTTCCTGAATAACTCCAGAAACAGAGCCTCGTCTCTTTAGGAGTAAAATGGAGAGTTTTTATTGCTAACACTTGACACAACACAAATCTCACAAAACTGTTCTTTAGTAAGTGTGTTAAAAACCCAGAACAGAGACCAGCCATTTGTGTGACATATCAAAATCAATTTACATAAAAACTTGTGTCGTCCTCCTTCTCAGCTCAGGTTGGACTTTGTGACATGACACAGGAATCCTTTTTTTCATTTTGGTTTATTTTTTGTTCCCACAAAGGCCTGAGGCTGCAGGGTTTGGGGGGGAAAGTGGGTTAAAGGTCAACTGTCACAGAAGCCGTGCATGATCCTCCTGGGGTGAAGATCCTTGAGACTTTTCCCTTCAACCAGGACAGCGTGGCCAGGTTTCACAGGTCTGCCCTCCAGCTGCCCCGGGGCTTGAATACATCTAAGTGTTTTTGCAGGACGGGGCAATACCACAGGCCACAAAACCCAGACCATTTCCCCAATCTGTGCTACACTTGTTGGTGATGAGTAAGTGGGCTTACTTTTCAAACACAAAGCATTGGTGTTTGCCAGTTTTGTCGAAGAACGTTACTGTAACGTGTTTAGTGGCAGACGTTGCTAATTCGTGATTAACGGGCATGAAGCAGCCTGCTTTTGAACATCCTACAGTAACAGCAGGTCACACAATCAGAGATAAATGAGATTTTGATCATTTGCATGTTATTTAGCGTTGGTAAAGTGTACAGCAGGCCCTGATTGGTAATCCACTCAGCCAGAAGTAAAACTGTGTTTGCTTTACCCACAGTGGAAGAGGGAAAGGAAAGAAGAAGAAGAAGAAGAAAAAAAAACGTATTAGCAAAAATAAATGTCGGTGGGTTGTTAGGGAGTCTGATTATGTGTGTCTCAGGCAAATTGGCGGTAATGAGTCAAGAGACTGCACTCGTTCACGTACATTAAAACAGCGATCATTAGGAAATTAGGGCCCAGATTAATCCTGTTAATGACACACTGGTGCTCATGGGAAAAAAAGACGGCCCCAGATGTCGGGATGCGGCACTCGTGATGAAGCATCAACTGTGTGCGATGGTTCCTACCCCCACCTCCTCCTCCCTCTCTGTCTCTCTTCTGTCTCCCTTCCTGACAGAAATGTGGGGCTGCTCCTGTGCAGCGCCGGCACTTGAAATGCAAACGAGGGGAGGGAGGGGGGGGGGGGGGGGGGGGGGGGGGGGGGGGGGGGGGGGTGCGGGAGGGGCGCAGCCGCCTGCTAATGAGAGCAGATCCCAGTGATAAGGAGCAAGAGAGAGAGAGAGAGGGAGAAAGAAAAGAGGGAGAAGGAAAAGTGAATAAATTAAAAAAAAAGAAGGATCTGAACTGAGGATAAGACACAGCAGCAGGAACTCTGATGTCCCCAATTAGGAGGGATGTCACCCCCTGTCTGGGCCGCAGTAATAAAGCCCTCACTCTGTATTCAGAATCACATGGCTCCAACACTGTTAACATTCTAATATCTTGGGCGTGCGTGGTAACATTAATTACTTGGCCATTTGGATGGCTCCTGAATCTTCTTAATGTTTGCTTCCAAATGGAAATCTGAGCTCAGGCTTAGGAGTGATACATTAGAAAATAATAAGTAATATTTACACAAGCAGCAGCAGCCAGGCCTGCTTCAGTTCCTCCTATTGACTGTTTGGATATATTGTTCTTCTACACAAAGACAATTATTTTGTGAATCGTGATCCTCCCGTGTTGTTTTTTTTTTCCTCCACTTTTTGCTCCTCTTGCATGTAAAGCCCACTGTTTGAGAGAGGCCACGCCACATTTAGATTTAATTACAGGTGTTTGAATCTATGCAAATCTTCTCCAATCTATTCCCATCAGCCAAGGCCAGTAATTGAAGGGAAATCTTCCCAAACACAACTCCTGCCAGCATTAAAATTCATGGTCACCTTGAAAGGCACGTCTGCTTAAAGGAATCCTAGCAGTCGTCGCGTCTTGTCCCCGACAAACAAACAAATACCCACTTTCATTGTTGCGACAGATGAGACGGGCAGAAGAGAAAACTGTGGAGGAATGAACTTTTTCTTTTCAGTCTGTGACTCCAAATGGTCAGCTTTCATCCGGCGGAAGCTACTGTATTGTTTTCAAAGTCTAGTGAACCCGAAAGAAAGAGGGTAAAGCCATTTGGGTGTGTGTACACAGCAGAGATGTGTTCTTTGGGATGGCAATACAAGAGGAGTCCTGGATAAAGGAGAAAAGAGATTACAATTTCCGCCCCCCCTCAATGTTGTGGTGGCAGAGCTGCCAGTGAGGGGCTGAGAGGAGCATTGAATGTAATGGTTGTATTACTGCACTCTGCGATGCATTATTAATGCAAACGTGATCAAGGCAGGTGGACAAGCCCAGGAGAGATGGTGCTGCTTAATGAACACCACCCACCCCCTTCTTTTTCGACAGAACAAGGCCTGGCAGCTGTTAGTGTTTCACTGTGAGGTGTGAGCCGATGTACCTTTGTGGTTAAGGTAGCCCCTATTTAATTAACAAATAATCTGCAGCCGCTCCTAATTGACTCTGTTTATAGACCGGTGCACATGTCAGCGCCGTGGTCGTGCTTGCCTGCATTTTTAATGAGAACTCGGCTTTTGTGGCATTCATCATTTGTTTTCCTTAATTTCTTTTTAACTCGGGTGTGCCAAATGAGAAATGACGGAGTATTATCGCTTTAACGGCTCAACAAGAAAAACAAGTTCAGCGACTCAGTGAGCTGACTGATATTTATGGTCATCTGAAGCTACAGTACTACACTTGATTAAGACTTAAAGATTTCACACATGGCAATGCACTTTTACAAATAAAAAAACAATCTTAAATTATTTTCTGCCATTATTGTATTTATAGTTAGCTACAAAAAAATAAATCTTAGAAGGCAACAATGGGTGTCTGTGCCTCTAATCCAGCCGAGGAGCCAGGCTTCGTTTTAAAATGAGGAATAAACATGTGATAGTTTGGAAACGGTTAAATTCACATGCAGCCTCCATGGCTCATAGGAGGGTTGTTAATGTGGATTACTTTTGTAAAATGCAACACTTGACTTTAAATTCCTATTTCATTTTGGAGCCTTTGACCCCATGTAGGCATCGCTTCCATAGCTACCGATTTTTAAGTCACATACTGCCCCCTGGTGTAGGTGGGAGGTATTGTTGCGCATTTGTGCCAGCTCTTCTCTGAGTCTGTTGCACACAGAGGTGCACTGGGACAGGTTAGGTTTGTGAGGAGGAATTGAATAATTGTCTAAATTAGTTAAGGTGTGGGTTATTGAACAAAGGCACAACAGAGTATTTTTAAATTAACCCTACAGTCTTTTCTTGGTTGTGTGGACTGCAGAAGGACAGGCCGGCGACTCAAGACTGCAGCAAGGTGACCTGTTCATCAGCATGTTATACATGGATAATACATGAGAAAGAACCAGTTTACAAAAGTGGAGAAAATATTTATATTTAAAAGAATCAATTTTCCATAGAGTTAAATTTACATTTTTTTATTGGAAGCTTCCCATGTTCCAAATTTTCAAAAGGAAAAAAAATCAGAATAAACATTGCCTTGAATATCAAAAGGGGGGAATTGTGTTGCAATGTTTCTGAAACATCTGGGTAATCTTTCATATGAAGATGTACAGAAAACAAACATCATTTAGTTGAAATGCCAACAGTGAAAAATCAAAACAGAAATGGAACCAGAACCAAACAGACCCACCAATATTAGATGAATGGATACAAATGGTTGATAAAGCTATTTGATGGAGAAACTGACTTTTCTAATAAGACTAAATTAAACTCTGATAGAAGACACACGGAGAGGGGAAAAAAAAAACAGGTAAAGGTGGCATCACCATTTGGTGGCCCACAGGCCAAATTAGGGGCAGATGGAGTGATGGCACCTATAGCCCCAATTACCTGAAGGATGAAAACAAAACAAATAAAGAAAACAAGGATCTTTCTTCTTTTTAATATTCACTATTTGAATTTAACTCCAAACAAGTGACAATAAAAAAGTCATATTTAACCAAGTTGTTCAATCAATTTATGTAAGAGTTTAACTGAGCTCCTCTGAGAGTCTGTTGGTTAAATCGTAAAAAACAAAACACAATCTGATGCAGAATTTCATTTATCTCCACTCGTAATGCTTTGTTTCTTTTTTTGATGGACAATTATGTGACGATAAAATGTCATTATGTATTTTTAATATTGCTGTTTGTGGTGCTGGAGTTTGTGAATTAATGTCAAACAGACAAACTAATAACTCTGTGTCAACAACTTTCCATTAATTTGTTTCAAATGCTCATTTGTACTTTTATTTTTCATCTGTTCTTACAGTTTATTTGTTTTTTCCTCCTTTGACATTCCTGCAGTGACTCAGTAAAAATAACTAAAGCTTTTCATTTAATAAAAGCAGTAGAAAAGTTACTTTCTTTGACATGAAAATAAAGGAGTATGGCCAATGCCACCTGTGTGTGACAAAAAATAAAACAAAATAAAAACTAATAATAATGATAATGATCAAAATCATTTTAGGCCAGTCAGTACAGAGGAAATATGTTGACCTCAGGGACAGACGATGCACTAAAACACATATTTCATGAAATCAGTGGTGTTTCCCATGATGACAATTGTGTTCACGGAAAACAATAGAAAAAAATGCACTAAAGCAACAACAACTCCAACAAATGTATTACATGTTTTCACTTAATTCTTTCTACTCAAACCCCTGGAAATAGGAAGTAGGTTATTTCCAAGCAAGTGAGCACCCCCTCCTCAAGCCTGGGACCCCATGCAGACCTGGGAAGGGGGTGCGGGTGTTAGATTGCCAGGTAGAGACTGTCACATTTGTGCAAGTATGATGAATTAACAACACGCACAGAAACACACACACACAACAACTGATTTATCCATGTTGGGCTTCTCAGTCCGGGGTTAATAGAATGCTTATGGATGTAGTGTGTCTGAGGCTGATGGAATGATTGAGGTGGAGGTGGGATTTAGGGTCCCGGTGCTGCTCAGCGCCTCGGTGAAGCCCCCGCTAACCATCAGAGAGCATCGCTTCGTCAGGCTGGATTAGGAGCGTGTCAGGCCTGACGTAGCAGATAGCCCAGTTTACGTCTCACACGGGATGGAAACATCACAACGACAATGACACCTACATCCTGCCCTTTTACAGAGGATTTTGTCACAGAATATCTATTTATGACTCCAGATATGGACGGGACTGTCTGAAAAACATTATTTCGAAATAGGATTATATAGATGATGCTTGAAAGCCATCAGTGTTATGAATTTGAATTAGGTGGTAATGTTTTCCACGGTGAAGTGGGAACAGATCAGTAATAAGTTACAGCTGTTAGTTCTGACATGCAGGATTTGTAGTCTAGAGTGATTTAAATTGTTGAAAGGGTTGTCTGGTCATTTTTGAAGTGATGTTTTGTTATATCGTTAACAATGGTTTGTAACTTATCAGCTGTGACATCAGTCATAGAGCAGAGTTGGAGAAGAGGAAGAAGTCTTCAATCAGGTGAGGTTAATAGTTAACCAAACAAAGGCTTGTTTTTTGTTGGTGTTTTTTCACTTTTGTATGGCACTCTTTGTTTAGTTCCTTGCCAGCTGAACATCTGTCTTACTAAAATTACAAGCAAACTAAGCAAACATGTACAAGTTTAATATTAGTTAATATAGCATTCTTCAATATGGGCATGCTGTTTTTGAGAAGGAGTTATTTTGTAAGCCATGCCCTTGTTTGGTAAGCTAAAAGTCTAGCCTTGAGGATGACTTCTGCCCTTTTCATTCCATACTCTGTAAAATATGACAAATGCTATGTCAGAGAAGGTGCTATTGATAACCATTTGACATAGCATCACTTCGAAAATGGTCAAACTATCTCTTTAAGACTGGTAGATGCGTGGTGGTGTGACCCATGTGCTCCACACTAAAGCAGCCAAAACACTCACAATTCTGAGTCTGTGATGAACAGTGAAGATGGAAACTGTCAGGACTTAGAGCTTGCTCAGATATGATCAGCTCTGAAGTCATCCCAAACCAAGGTAAAGCTAACCGCAGCGCCTGTAATACAAGCATGAGCCAGGGGTACAATTGTATCTCAGAACGACTTGTCGTCATACTTCAGCCGAGCAAAAATAAACATTTGGATACCGCGAAAGCCAAGAATTGATTGTGGCTTTAGGGAGGGTAACATTGTAGCCTGTGTAGGTTTGCCTGAGGCTAAAGCTTACCAGTGCTTTTATACATAGTTTATTCCTACCTGTTCTCTCTCTATGTCTTGGACCCGTATGATAGTATCTGCTTCAATTCCCCAGCCTGAGCAATCTGTTTGAATCCACGAGGTTGTGAATAAAACAAGCCTGCTCTCCTGCTCAGCTTAGTGTATAATGCAGGACCTCGCCATTGGTCATGAATTGACAAAGTCCACACAGAGCTATATCCCGCACCCCTTACCTGCTGGAAATAGCCGTACAGCAAATATACGCTACACTCAGACAATGAGGAGGGAGGAAATGCAAGACGGCACAACAAATTCTTGTGGAGAAAAAAAGAGGAAAGAGAGAAAAAGAAGAAAGGAAAAAAACCCTACAGACGAGCAGAAAATGGGACATTATGTTTGGAGGGGGTTGAACTCCTGGATCCAGCTTTCTTAAAAAGTGCGGTTCAAGGTGCAGAGCGGACATGCTGGACAGATGTGTGTGTGTGTGTGTGTGTGTGTGTGTGTGTGTGTGTGTGTGTGTGTGTGTGTGTGTGTGTGTGTGTG
>JAVKLF010000083.1:17226880-17265123 GCA_034783495.1 Millerichthys robustus
TGTGTGTGTGTGTGTGTGTGTGTGTGTGTGTGTGTGTGTGTGTGTGTGTGTGTGTGTGTGTGTGTGTGTGTTCTAATTTGGTATTCAGGAAGGATACAATGGTAAATTCAGAGGAGACATCTGGTTGGTGAGCAACACACCAGCAATATTCCACCTGGAATACCATAATAAACAGCTTCCTGTCGTCATTATTCCACCTAATGCTAAAACACCGAAAAGCCTCTTTGTTTTAGCAGGTGAATGCATACAGGATGTGATTGTAAATAAGTTCTTTTTGCCAGGCTTTACATTTTTTAAAAATCTGATATTGAGTATCACTATACATAAGTAAAAACTATTTAGATGAGAAGAGAAGTTGGTGCAAACCAAAACAAAGTGTGTTCAGATTAGTATATGAGAAGTCGAATGGCTAAAGCCTTTCCTCTGACTACATACCCCAGAATGCCATGTGGTTCTTGGATTGGAGTTCTGTGAAATTATCAACATTCTATCGGATTCTATTGACATTCATCACATATAGTTATTGTTTTTTTGCACAGCCCTAGTTTGATACACTCCCATTGAGTTTTAAGAAACAAACTATTGTACAAACCTCCAAATTTCAAGTGACAAGACTGCATACAACTTATGCAAGGAAATTGGGAACCACTGTGAACATAGATTCTAGCATAGATTCCTCATTTTCACCAACTAGTCAAATCTCAGTGAGATACATTAGTAAATAAAACCATTTGTGTTTATAAAATTTGTGATCTTCAGATAGAAAAGAAGCAGGCACAGTTTGCTCCACTGAGCAGAACGGATTGTTTAATTCAGTTATAGTCCCACCAATCAATGTGTTCACTTCAAAGTGATGGGAAACACTTGCATTCAAAGTAGATTGATCACTTTTAATACAAGTCATTAACATACAAGTTGTTAACAAGTAAGGCCTCTGTACTGTATCTAGGAATCAAGAGAGGCATCGATAAAGCCAATTTAAGACTTTTAACATCTCAAAAAACTGTTCTCCTCAATTCCAGAACAAGATCGACCACTGGTAAACCATTTGTGTTCTGTTTTGTTCACTCCGGGGTTTTTTTTCTGTATGTTTTTCCTTCCCCTTTTCCTGTCCCTCCCTCACTCGGCGTCTTGGCTGGAAGCCTGTAGTACGGCATGAGACCACTGGTATACTTGACTGATGATAAATTTATAAGGCAAACTGAGGGGAAAGTATTAAACAACCTTGTGAATAGCCAGGGTTCGTTCTAACCGAGGCGGCATATCTTTTTCATCAACAAAAATAACTCTTCAAAGGCAGTAAAAGCATGCTTAGTAAGTAAAAGGCCATTTTAGTGCACGAGGCCCAGCGGTAGGAGGGGTGAAACAGAAACAATCCCGCTCCTGATAGCCCACTACTTTCTACCACCCACAGTCTGCCCTCCTCTCTTCGCTATCCCCAACCTCTAACCACACTGCGAGCAGCACAGCACATATAGCAGCCCTTAAAAAGTTAAATCAAGGCTTTGAAAAACATACAGCGTCTTTAATAATTCAAGCATTGGTGGGTTTGAATAGCCTCTTTAGCGTTGAAATATACAGTCTCCTGATATAAGATCAGTCCCTCAGGGGGGCTTCCCTCACCATCTTTCTACTCTGTGCCCTTCCTTAACAGCGGTGTTGGCTTTTGCTTAAAATGCAACTACCTGCCTGTTTACATTAGGCTGTAAAATAGAATATTTGTAGAAGTGTGGGCTACACAAGCAAATCAGAAATATATATATTTTTTAATGAGTGTGTTTTGCCAAAAACAACAACAAAAAAAGAGCGAGAAGAGCTCTGAACTTGTGGAACACCCTGCGAATCCACAAATCAGATGCAAAGTTTTGTAGTCAAGCAATTATTGCAGTTGACTAGCATCTTTACTGAGGTTGTGGACCAACATAAGATTGTAAATATTTAACTATCATTGCACCCAACTCACATTCATATTTCATCAGGTTCCTTGCAGTTTATTCTCAAAGCAAAGTGTTGGACTGCATAATTATTTCAGTTTAGCATTTTTTCCCAACCTATTACTTCCATAAATACAGGAATTTGAGTTATAGCTCCTCAGAGGGCTAATTTAAGAAAACCATGTATTAATTAATTCAACCTAGATGGAGAGGAAGAAATCCCTAAGTAAGTAAGCTGTTGGCAGACATCAAGGATGATTTCTGCCTTCAAAGGAAATGGGGATGGATTTGAGAGGATGCGGCATTTTAATCAATACTGTTGACTCTTGAGGTTGGCAGGTGCGGCTGCAGAGTACCTCTCAGCAGAAGCATTTCCATCGTTCAGGAAAAAAAACTTTGACACAGCCACTGTTGAGACCGACTCCCAATTTTCCGAGGCCCTCTGTTGTCTTTGTTTAATCATTTTCTAATTTTCGATTTCGTAACGCGATCATCGATGTTCATGAATTCGTGTTCTTTGTCTTCCCTCAGCTCGTGGGGTGCACGGTGTGCAACTTTAGACCTTTTTGTTTGCCTGCTCCCATTTGTGTGGCTGTCCATTCTCACATCTGATGTGTGGAATAATGAAATAAATATCGAACCCCCTTAAATATTTCAGTGCATTCTAGGAGTAAAGTGGAAGTGTTTTTCTGACAGACCTTGCCAGCACACACAGGCGCTGCAACGTTCCCCACCACCACCCTCCCCTTTTCTGTTTCTCCACACAAATGCATTGTGTGTGCACCGGCCGGCCCAATCCATCACTCTGCGTCTGGCGGGAGAAAAAGCACTTTCCCAGGGTGGGTGTTTTTTAGTTCTGCCAGCGCTGCTGTTTCAGCGGGCACCCGTGAGACCTCTCTGATGGACACTCCGGTCATCACTGGCAGGGAGCTCTGGGACTCTAACCCCACCCCACTCCACACACACACACACACACACACACACACCATCCTCACACTCCCCACCTCAGCCCGCTCTACTCACCTCGTGTTTTCACTCACACCTTCTTTTGTCCCGGCAGCGTTGTGCACTCCCTTTTTGACAATGATGACTATTGTACCTGGCTGAGTCTTATCCTGTAAAGTGGCTCTGGCCTTCAGAGACCAGCCACACTCTGTTCCAGGGGCCCGTGCCTCTCAGGGTGTTGGTTGGCACTTTTACCTACATTAAAAACAAATACATTGGAATGATGCAGGCAAAAGGTTCTGTTCTACGTCCCAATTTGAGCTGGATGTCAGAACTACAACTGAATTAAGATGGCCACACACGCACAAAAACCACAAAAATGGCTATAACTCAAGCCATTTAAGAGTCATTGAGCGAGTATTTGGGGTCTGGTGGTAGTAACCGGGGTTAATATTGCATGAGATTCATCGTTTTTCAACATAGGATGACTTTAGTCTACAACGCTGGCGGGTGATATGCATCCTTTCAAGGATTGTTAGGGCTTTGTTCCCATCTTGAAGGGGCTCTCAGCAGTAAAACTGAGGAGACTTTTCACAGCCTCTCCTGATCAGCCTCATTTTTCATCACAAAGCGCAGACAAAGACGGGCGTGTGCCTCTATGCGCTCAGAACAATTATGTTGAAATAAATCTATTCAAATTGAAGTCTGCTCCAGTTTTATGCCGACAAACTGAGATTTGATTTCCAAAACGCTCGCTCATCTCTTCTACACAAAGAAGCCGGCGGGGAGAGGGCGCAACCGCTGGAGAGATTTGGGCTGGAAGGCAAATCTAGGTGATGCGTATGTTCTTAGAGTGCCCCTGGGTCTTCCATGGGTAGGTAGGATCTGACAAAAGAGATCTGTACAGCAAAAAAATCCTTCACTCTGCTTGAGCATGGGAAATTAAGCCCAGATAAAGATTCTCTCTTAAACATACTCCCTTCTCTTCTCTTGTTTCATCCTCCTCCTTCTCTTCCACCCCCCACCCCCACCCCCCTCCTTCTACAGTGGCAGAAGAAATTACCCATTGTACCATTAGATAAACCCAAACAGCCTTCTTCGTAAGACCTCCGGTTCCTTGCGCAGTCCCAGCTTGGCGTCCCTCGGGTGTTTGCTCAAAAGGAAAACTCTGCGCTGCCTCCGGGGGATGTTTAACTCATTGCAATGGCAAGTATTTAGAGGAAAGAAGAAAAAAAAAACTCAACAAGTTTGAGGCTGTCAAAGCTGGAATCCAACTGTCAAGCAGAATTATGTCTCCAAGGCATCTGACATGACGTAATGACCAGTTGCATCATTTTTGACAAACCCACCGTCGATGAGAACTGGGGCAGATTGCCTTTTTGCACAAGAGTTTCATTTGAATTTGAAACACTGCGGCTAAGTGCATTAAATGATGCTGATTAACTAAGATTACGGCTGCAGCAGGGATGTGATTTCTGTTTTGATACGAGGCATAAATCGAGGCAGAGCAAACAGTTTTTTGAGTGGCTGATGAATAATTGAGAGTCAGCAGAGGGTACATCAATAAAGTGGTAATGAGGCATATTTGTGCACAATTTTTAATTTTCCAACTCCACCACTCAGCTGGAAGTGTAAGAGCATCACTTTTGCTATTACTGTTATTAGATGAAGTCTCATCTGTTACTTGAGAAGACTATCATCATTAGTAATTCGTATTTTTCATCCAGAAAAATTTGTGTTGTGTTTGTCTTGAGTTGATTATTTTAACTTTTTACATTTTTCCACCAAACCAGCATGATTCTGAACAGTAAACTTTCAGCTCATGAGAATAAAAATCCTTGCCATCAGTTTAAGTGATTTTATTTAGTCCCTTCCTTTTGTTGTTCAGATATCACCAAAAGGATTAAAATGACCTCTAAACTTCACCAAAACCCATAGATTTGATTTCCAAACAGATTATTGACCAACAGGAAGCTACAGTATTTCAACCACAGTACAATATTTCTTAGACCAAACCTGACAGGTTTTTTTGTTGTTGTTTATAAATCTACTGTTTATCAGTTCTTGTTGTTTAAATGGTGAAATACTTTGTCCCAGATGTTTCTTTTCACAATCAATTATTTCCAAATATTACTTCTAATCAGAATTATTATTATATTTGTTGTTTATTTGTTTTATTTATGGATTTTTATTACATCATAAATTTAACGCAATGCCTCATCTGGGCCCTGACCTTTTTCACTATATGGAACAATGTAGCTATAAAATATGCTCTGCGTTGTTTACACTCTATGATGCTGGGGTTGTTCTGACAATTTCATAAACAAGTACACATTATTTTATTTCCTGTCAGTAATTATTGTATAAAAAATTGCAAAAATATACCATAAAGTATTGTTACTATTTTTTTTATTACTGGTAGACTGTAAACGGATTGATTTTTGTTTTGACATGATGTTTTTTTGTAAACAGGTTTAATTTAGCTTAAAAAGAACAAAAGTTTTTCACCGTGACATTTTTGGTGACCAAAATAAAGGAACATATTCTTACATAATACATTCAAAGGTGAAACTCTGGTAACCACAGCTGCTGGGAAACTATATTCCACAGTTTTTGTTTTGTTTAGTCTTTTCTTTTTGTAAACTATAAATTGATCTGAGGTCCCGTGTTTAATATTTCTTTTTTTTCCACAGGTGAGGACAGTTTATGGAGCATTTCAGAAACAAAGGTTGGCATTGCAATGTTGTAAAGAAATTATAACCGATAAAACATAAAATAAATACTATGCTGTATTCAACAAATAGAAAAAAAGGTTAAATAGTATTGTTTTTCTGTAACAATACAGCTTGATGTACCAGAAATTTATGCTACAACAAATTATCTCTACTATATTAATATTTTTAGTCGCATTATAATCTATATGATAATGATATGATATATAAAATTATATAATTTTATTTTGTAATACAAGGTTATTTGGAAACTTTTTTTAATTTATAATTTTAATGCCTAATTCTGCCTTCCTCGTGTCAGAGGGCATCCTAACATTTTAATAACAGAATTTCAGATCTTCTGGGTTGATGTCTGAGCAGCAGTGTTAGTCTTTCTAAAACTGGGTCTCTGGTGCCCTCTGTCTGTTTCTACAGAAAGAAGACCAAAAAGTAAATCATCTCAAACTTAAATGATCATCTGTGTCACACATCTGCCATAACTGTGACACACAGACACTAATTTATTATGAACATGAGCCCTAAATAAGTGCTCAGTTCCTATACACATCATTTTTGTCTTACCTTTATGATAATATTTAATAAAATATTGGAAAAGCACCACTGGTGCTCAGATTTATTTTCCTTCTTCCTTTATCTACAGCAGTGTCTGCAGGTCACTTTTTTATGAGTAAAACTGTTCCTTTGTTCTGCCTTTTTCTAACACAGTTGTGGCATGTTGTGTCCACCTGGAGTACTGCTGACCTTCTGCAAGACAGCTCGCTAGTTAAAGAAGTCCATTTTCAAGGCTCGTCTTGCTCATATCAAAACTCCATTATAGATTTTACCTCCAGGGGAACCCAGGGCTCACAAGGTCCTTGGCAATTTTACCTGAGGAAGAAGCTAAAAGGATTTGAATCTCCGAGGATGGGCCAGGGAAGGGAGGGAGAGGAGGGGAGAGGGTGTGAGGACGAGAGCGAGGGTGGGATGCGCACCCTAGGACCCGAGACCCTAATCTGTGTCTGCCAAGCAGGGAGCAACACAGAACAAAAACCAAAAAAATAAAAAAACAGAGATTTGGTTCAGTGGCAGTGAACCCTGAAGATCAGGGCCTGCAGAAGGAGGCAGGGAAGCCTTGAAAAACAAGAGGAGGAAAAGAAGAGCTGGGAGCTTGTTGTCAAGAGTTTACCAAGGGTGGGGGAGGGGGAGGGGGCTCTGTTTCTGTGAGCTCCAGCTCAGAAATGCAGGGCTTCCAATACATTTAACATATACGACGGAAGAACAGCTCTCTCCTAACACCATCCTTAACTATGTGTACTAACAAGACAGATGGAGGCCAAAAGATGCGGACAGATCACATCAGGACATCTGTCACTTCATGGCAACAGAATCCTTAATAAGTGACAAGGCTTCCTCACCCCGTGGGCACAGGATTGGGAGGTGGGTGTGGGGGGGTCTCTGAGCTGTGGCTGTGCAAAGCAGCCATCAAAGTCATGCGGCAGAGCTTCCCCTCACGTCGGTTTTCTTTTCTTTTTTTTTTTTCTTTTTTTTAAAAACAACTTGTCCCAATTACAGCCAATCCCATGCAATCGGTGCCCTTGATTATCATCCTGGGCAGAAGACATCAAAGCCGCCTTCGATGGGTGCTGACACGAGGCTCTGGCGGTAATTAGCGGACTTCGCTGGAGAGAGAGAGAGTTTTCATTCCAAATGTTTTTAAAACACCGAGCATCTTCCTCCGCGCAGAGGTGGTGGTGGTGGTGGTCTGTGTGTAGAGAGGGAGAGAAGAATGCCCCACAGAAATAATTAAAACGTGATTACAGCTCGTCAGCTGGGCTCACAAAGTGCTGTCGCTTTCCCGCCGCTTTCCCTCCGGTCATCAGTGGAGGCGGGGGGCCACGTTGCCTCACCGGACCCCAACTAGCAGCAAAACAAGGAGAAGTTGTGTGCAGATGCAATCTGTTTTGAGGTAATGACGTTATACTTTTAAAGGTTTCGCCTTCATGTTTCATTACAGTTTTGTATTATATTAATTATTAAGATCAGGCCATCTAATTGTGACTTTTTTCTGTTTTTCTGTGAAGCTTTTTTTTTTTTACTTAAAATTGAGTTTAAATGCATCGGTTTTATAAAATAAAAAAACACCTCTGAGTTAATTTTGTCCTTGTTAAAACTCAGCTATTGTTAATCCATCTTTAACAAGTTCTCGCTCCCTCACAGTATTCCATTAGTTCGTTCATTTTGTATAAATGCTTGTAAATGGAAAGTGAGATTTAAAATATCAGCTGGGGGCTCTGCACTCCCAGAGGTCAGATTCTAGAATCGCCCGTGGAACCAGATGTTTTTGGTGCCCCCCTGGGCATATGATGCCCTATGAGCTGTGTGTGGTCGGCATGGGCAGAGCGCCGGGCCTGTTATGTGGGTCAAGAGCTGAAAGGTTTGTGAAACATTGATTTAAGAGAGGGTTTAGATGGTAAACTACAGGATTGATGGTCATTTTGTACTTAAAATCACAGTTATAACATTATTATATGTAAATATTGTGAGGAGGTGAGATCTTGTTAAAGACAAGTTAACAATAACTGAGTTTAAACAATAACAAAATAAAATCAGAGGTGGGTTTTTATAAAACGGATGCATTCATATTCAATATTGAGTAAAAAAAAAACAATGATTTGCAAAAAAAATAACTACTTCAAGATTTAATTAACCTGATCTTAATTATCTTAAATAATAAAAAGCTGTAAAGAAACATGAAGGCTGAACCTTTAAAAAATATTTCTGTCATTACTTGAAAAAATTGCACCGCCGCACAATTTCCACTAGATGGCAGTACAGCATAATTCATAGTTTCATTCAGGTGGTCGTTCATGCTGCTTTTGTTTTACTCAAATACAAAGCAGATCTACAGTATAAAGGTTTCTGTTGTAAGTTAGTGATGCTTACATGTTTTCCCAGGAACAGCAAAGGTTTTGGTCTAGTGTGCTAGAAACAAAAGAACTACTGGAATAGTTGAGTCAGAGTTCTGTCCAGCTTCATCGTTTCCCCAAAACAAAGCTGTGTGTTTGCTGAACACAAAGAGAAACCGTTGAAATACTAAACCACTGTTGGCACTTCTCTCCAAGAGCTTGCTGTAATCTAAACAGAGCTGATTTTTAACACCTGTCTGTCTTTTATCAATGTCTAGCATGAATCACTGGACAGATTTTAGTGATGCTTTCAAATAAAAAAAAGACTGTTACTCTGCAAAATTCACTGATGTTGAGCTTATATTTGTTGTAGTAGCTAAAAATCATGTACTACTATATTTTATGTCCATCCTTTATCTTTTACCCGCTTCTTCCTTTCAGGAAAATATTTCAACAGATTCAAATGTGGCATTTTTAAAGTGGTTGTGCTGCAGTTTTTAAGCTCCTTTAGTCTTTCACCTGTACAAATGTTTCACATCTTTTAGTTAGAAGCTCATTATTACTGTTTGCTAAACATAACTCTGTCCCAATTTATCACTTCTTGAACAGGCTGGGTGCTAAAACACATTCAGGCAGTTTAGTAAAGGATTATACTGTTTTTTTTATTTCTTACAGTAAATGAACTTAAATTTTGACTACGGAATGTTTTGGAACATAAATAACAGCACTGAGGTAAACATTTTCCTTTATTTCTAGCATCTTTTTATATTTTATCAGATAAAGAGAATATTATTTTATTTTAAATTCAGCCTTAAAAAACACAATGCACAACAAACGCAATAAAAAAATACACACACATTACACAACACAAAAACGGTTTTCAACATATAAAAAAATACTGACATAAAAGCAAAGCTTTTTGAAAATACTAATTAAAAAATGGTGGCATGTTTGAAGACTCGAGAAATAATAGCCACAGAACATGAACCTCAAGGAGAAACTTTCAAATATATTGTGAATATATTTTGCTTGATATTGTGCTTGCTTATTCAAAAGTAGAAAATCTAAGTTTATTTACTGAATAAATATATTTAAACTTCAGTTGCTGTTTTTTTTTAGTTTCTGTAGTTGAGTCTAGAAAAGTTTTAAAGGGTTGTATCAAAGGAATTTTTAAAAATGATGTTTCTGTGCACATAACACTTAAAATTTCAAAAACAAAGTAGGCGAATGTTTTTTGATTTAGGATTATCTGACACAGTGACTGTAAAGTGCTCAGTAAATGTAATAACAGTAGTGAGGTCTGACTTCCATGCATCCATCTGTCAATTCAGTGTTCCACAGCCAGGATAAAAGCCACACTGTCCCTCCTGAATCTGAGTTTCCACCATCAACCGGACTCTTTAGTCCAGCACACCTGAACAGACCATGTCAGTGAGACTGAGGAGTGTGGAGCTTGGCCCCACGGGTAGAGGCCCGGTCACCTGGCACTAACACAGGAGCCCTTCTCCCAGGCCTGGCTCCAGGGAGGGGCCCCAGTAACCCACGTCCAATCAAAGCACATTGAGCTGCGTGTTGTCTTCTATACAAACAAGTTTTCTGGAGGTCTGACATATTATCACTTTTAGAAAGATGCACTGATTTGAAAAAAAGTGACGTAAAAATTGAGGTCCAAATTTACTGACCCTATGAAGAAGTTACTAATTTGTTTGTATTTGTGAGTACATGAACAAGATTGGTGTGAGGAGACTAACTGTTTTTAAAAAGCTATGGTTAGCTACTTCGTTGAGCTTTGCATGCAGATTGTAGGCGAAAAAATAACTAAATTGGATTTCTTTCTTTCATTCATTCATTCGTATTTGCAAGTACTGTAACATATGCACTTTACTTGCCAAGAATGATAAAGAAGTCTTTCCCCTATGTACACCAGTCAGTACTACATTGACTGTAGGTTTGTATTTATAGTCAGGCAGGGGCATGTGTGAGTGGCAACACATTGAAGTGTACTTTCAATATGGCAGCCTATTTAATTTAACCGTTCTACATGTGGACATTTGGCTACAACGAGTTAATTTAGTAAAACCCCAATCAAATGACAATGATAAAAAAAATTTAAGAGTATGAATTTTCCAAAACCCTTCATAAGCAAAAAAAATAACAGGAATTGAAGTGAATACCAGTGTTCACGTTACACTAAAAACAAAAGTGTCAGACATTTTACAAGCTTTAAAACAAATTCCTAAATTTTCTACATAATACAATTATAAGCTAAACTACAGGGTGTTCTGAAATACAATTACTTTCAGTTGTATACTTTAAATAAGACCAAATATGAAATGCATATTATGCCTCGTCACTACCGTCCCTCACTTAGACATTTACATCCGTTAGCAAAGGAAATGCTAGCTTCCTGATTTATGTTTTCTTTGACTTCAATAGGGAGTGAGTCAAAGAGATGGTCTTCTACCAGCAGGCAGCTCCGGCTGAGAAGACTGCAGAGGCCAAGCTGAACCGGGAGACGATCAAGACAATTCCCCTTCAATTCCAGGTGTGTTAGTTGTGAGAGGTGGCCAATTTTCTCTGGAACGGAGGTGATGCGGTTGTGGCCGAGGCATAGTGTCCTTAGCATGGTGCACTTGAACAGTTGCTTTGGGACTACCTCAATTTTGTTGCTCGCAATGCTAAAATGTTGGAGGTTCTGCAGAAAGCCTACCTCTGGTGGTATTACTTGGATGGAATTATGGCTAACATCAAGGTATCTCAACTTGAGAAGAGCAAATAACGATGAGGGCAGAGATTCCAGTTTGTTGTGTGAGAAATAGAGCGACTCCAGGTTTTTAACATGACTAATCGACAATGGTATATTGATGATTTTGTTGTACCAAAGTTTGAGGCAAGTTAGTCTTTTGAGGTGCTGAAAGCTGATGATCTCTTCAATGGTTCGAATGTTGTTGGACTTCAAATCAAGTTCCTGAAGGCTGTTCAAACTGAAGATGGCGTGGGGAATTCGCTCTAGCTCACAGTTATGGAGCTCCAACTCTGCAAGATTAATCATTTTCTTCAAAGTGTTCAGCACGACAAGCTTTGTGCCATCGTTATGAATAACCAGTCTCAGCAAATGAGAGGACAGATCCGTTATGTTTGTCGGGACTTTGGTAAGGTTGCTTTTAAGATGTAAAATCTTTAAGTGCCTGAGATCGCGCAGAGACTCGAGGCCGATCAGTTTGTTGTTCTCAGAGTTTAGGTTACCAATCAAATACAACTCCTGCAGATTTTTCAATAAGTATACCCAGCTAGGAATCTCGGCAACATCTGTGAATTTGACATGAAGGCATCGGATGTGGTCACACAGAAAAATGAAAGCGTTCTGCTCAACTTTGGCTGGACAGTGGTAAAGGTGCAGCTCCTGAAGGTTGATCATTTGGGAGATCTTAGATGTCATCTTGGCCTCTGGAATTAATTCCAATTTCAGGACTTCCAAGTCAGTGAGGTCAAACACAGCGTCAGGCACACCAGACAGCATAAAGAGATGAAGTTCCAACTTGTCTTGAGGATTGCGGGTCACATGCTGTCGCAACTTCTCAAAGGTCCACTCGTGGTTAAGGCTGATCTCTCGAAGTTTATTTTCACTGACCTCAGAGAGAAAAATCCCAAAACGCTTTGAATACAGCTGGTCATATTGATCCACCATGTGAAGGAGGAATGCAAAATCATTCTTAACATCAGGAATGTCACTGAAACTGCTCTCCTCTCGCACCTTTTTGAAGGAATACTCCTTCAGTGGTCGTCGAAAAAGCCAAAATAGTGTGTAAATGCAAATAATGCCATAAACACATATAAGCACAATATAACAGACAAGAAGCTTCTTTAGCATAAAAGCCATATTATGTGTACAGTGGAACTTGACATATCCAGTCAAATGCTTTATTTCGGGTTCACACACATGATTAAAGTTGATAGATGCCACAAACGTCATTGTGTAACACAAGATCAAAATAAATTTTACAGTTTTGATGACTGTCTGAATAGCATAGAGACGATAAATCAGGTCACTGTCTTCCACGTGGGCACGAAATTTCCGGACTTTCTCAAACAAAGCCTTAGCTTGTTCGCCGTCTTTTTTGTCCAGTATGGTCATGGATGGAATTTCACTCACAAGCTTCTCAGCAGAAAAGGCAACCCCAGATTTAGACAGCATCTGGGCCGACTGATTGGGACTGCCCTCCTCGCTGCACGTGGACAGATGTTTTAGGAGAGAGGAAGCACCAGCCAGCCTTTGCTTGTTCTCCTCTGAGTCCTCACACGCAGTCTCCGACAGAGCTTTAGTAGTCCAGGGGGACTCAAAACATTTGCCAAGTATGGAGACAAAATGTTCTACTTTTGAACTTGTCTTTGGGTATTTAAACCAGAAATTGCTACTAACCATTAATACAATAGTATGAATTAAAGCAAGATATGGGAAATATTTAGAATACCATGGAAGAGCAACGTGATAGCACATCTGATTGACAAAAACATACTGCTGAAAATCCAGCTTGGTCCTAACATCTGCAGGCTGAGAGTGCCCAAAAGCAGGAGGTTGTGTGAAGTGAGTTGCAGGAGTGATGCTGTTAGGAGGCCTTTTAGCCATTAGAGGAGCAGCCTGTTCCCCAATGGCATTTTCTTTGTTCCAGAAATGATCAGCTGGGTCTTGTGTTTGGGTTCCCATAAAAACTCCAGACCCGTCTGGAGTCTGTTCCAAGATAGGAAGACAAACCACTTGGTCTTTGGTTAGCTGCATGGTTCCAGAAAATATAGCCAACATCAGCATGACAATACCAAGATAATCCATAAAGACATCCCACCATGGCTTTAGAATCCTGTAGGTTGTCTGGATGTCATTTAAAGAAGCTACTTCTGTGAGGGTGAACATCCCTGCAAGAAAGACATTAAATTAAACAAATAGGTATCACATAATAGAAACATACGAATGTTATTTTAAGATGCTAAATTTTTATAAACAGTTTTTGTATTTGCCTACTGAATGGCTTCCCTGTGACACCATCTGTACCATATTAGGGGCCCAGAGAAGCACAGGATGTTACAGCTACTTTGCTTTCTAGTCAAAGGTTTTGGCTAGAACAGATGTGAGCCGCCTTCAGCTACTCCTTTCTTTACGGTTTGCGTGGCAGCCCCTCCCCTGTTTACAAGCAAGAGCTTGGTCCTGGATTGGAGGCATAGCAGTAAACATGATTTAAGGATATCTGAGTTTACAAAAACAAGGGTGAGAAAAGAAATCCACCCTCCTCTTTGCCACAATATGCTAATTTATGCTAGCATTAACGTGACGGGAAGACTCAAAGTTAGCTTTATGTAAAATCCGTAAATTGTTTAAAAGAAAGTCAGATGAAACCCAGGAAGTGGAAAAAGGTTTCTAATTGTCTGCAGATGTCTGTCTACAGCTCAGTTTACTGCTTTGTAACAAAGTTTTACCACCAGCTGCCTTTTAATGGGCGACATTTTTAATTTCATTAAAGATGATGAAACCTAAATGTGTAACCAGGGAACACAAGTTAATAAAGATGTAATAGTTTCTTTGTTAGTATCATGCTGCAACCTTCTTTGCATGTATTTACCATAATCTAAGTATTTTACATAACAATCTTACCCATCTGACAAAATATTAGTTTGTTTTTCTTTCAAACATTATGCTTGACATTGCAGCAAATTATTTAAAAAATAAGGTTCTGCAGAGATAAAAGATAACTGTCTTGTGTTAATGTGCACCTTAATGCTTTGAGGTGAGCTAGATGGATAGATAATAGTATGAATAATAGTCCAAGTAAAATATTAAGAAGGTATGATCTAAACATATCAGAAAAAGTAAGAAAATGTGTGTTTTGTAGATTATTAGTTTTTACTTTGTTGGTAAAAAAAATAAATTCTTGGCAATAAATCTTATACCGTTGAATGGTCAGTTAATTTCCCTTTTAAATGTTTGTAAGGAACATGCATTTGTAAGATGAGCTGTAATGCTCAGTATGAGGGTTGCTCACATTTAAAATTGGACAAATCTTCATTGCCAAACAGCTTATGTTGTCAGTAAAAGATTTACTGTCAAGAAGCATCGTTTTAACAAAGGAAAAAAATCTACTAAACACAAATTTATGCTGTCGCTATTTTATTGTTTGGTTGTATTTGCTCAAAGTAAAGTGGAGTCATTTTGAAAAAAAAATAAATGGTGACAAGAGGTTGGATTTACAGAGCAGAGATAATGAGGTATGAGAGACAGCTGGGTGGGTTAATAACTGGGAAAAGGTGAGAGTGGGAAGCAGACTGGGACAAACACCGAGGAGCTGCGTGACTAACTGAAGGCAGATGAAATGATGGCCTACAGAGAAAAGGAAAACACAGCTAACTAAACACAGGATTTACAAAATACAACTAAAGCCAACCACAGAAATATTTGTGGGGGGATGCATGTTTCACCAACAGTGACCCAAAAGTGATCACAGACCATCAAGTGTAGTGTGGTGTGATCCTAATTCTTTTAATTACCTAAAACCTTTATGGGTATTTGAGGAAATGTGCCATTTCTGAGACGCTTTTAAAAAGAGGCTTGGACAGGACAGTTCTGTGAAACTGATTTGGACTAAAAACAGAAGCCAACAGGACAGAACTGACTGATGTAAACAGACCTATTAAGTATATTTAGTGTAATTTTCTCTGCATTTGCCTCCAAGTGTGTTTACACTCCACATTAACAGTGGAAACGACACGTTACAGTGTAAAAACGCGTGATGGACTTGTATCTGCTGAACTCATCAAGGTCAGCGTTTGTCGCAAAACAGGCTCAGACCGGTTCCAGCAACTAGACGCATCCATGGACGCGGAATATGAAGGTTGTCTGTAACGATGCACGGAGCTCTAAAGTCCAAGGTCCCTAAAATGAAACCTGTGCATTGAAGTACCTCTTGCACATTGAATTTAACAGTCTATCAGATTACACAGCACCATATCGAGCTAACAGAACTGGGTCACATCACTACAGTTGATGCACCTAGTGCTGGAGATGAGGAGCCCCACTGCAGGTACGCACCTTCGGGAGGTTTGGTTCAGACGGTCGTGGAACCGAACGACACCTTTACATGCGCCATATGCCGTTTAGCTGACGAAGGCGTCCTTTAGCACCACTTCCACCATTAGGCCTATCTGCGGAGCTGGAAGCGGCTTAGCCCGGCTACCCCCCTCCCTCTCCGCCGCAGATGGTCGGGTCCTGCTGCCTCTGACTGGCGCCGCGCCGGCTGCTGCTGGAGGAGGAGGAGGAGGAGGAGGAAGACCCGGCGGAAGATTATTCTCACACGAATCTCATTACGATTCTCCAGGGCCGTCAGCTGGTTCTGAAACAGCAGCTGAAGTTTGACATAATGATGCTCAAGCCTTATTTCACCAGCACGGAGCTCTGGGAAAGCCTTTCCAGAACAGTAAGGAAAAAGTTAGGGACCGTGGTAAAATTACAAACGCTTAATAAAAAGTAAAATCATAACTCAAAAGTTGGTTCAGACATTCCCATATCATGAAAAATGGTAATGTTAACACAAACCTATGTACAGTAGGCCTATATACAGAGGTTTTAATATAAGCAAAGTGTCTAAGATGTATGATTAAAGTATGTAAATTACTATAAAATAAGCCACTGTCCCCACATTCATTTTATATTCTTAACATTTTCATAATAGAGTCCCTCTGAAAAGAAACTAAGTAGGAAGATTTTTTTTTATTTGTTCAAAGTTTTGTGACTCAAAATTTTAAGATCGATTTCAAACTTTAGAGAATAAAGTTGAAAGGTACAAAGTCATATGTATTAAATAAAAAAACTGAGCTTAAAATCAAAATAGTGAGTTCAAAGTCGACATGTCAAGATTAAAGTCAAAATGTAGAGAATAAAGTTGAGGTGACGAGATTAACATAAAATGTATACATTAAAGTCAAACACTGAGATTTATGATAAAATGTCAAGAATACAGTAAAAATATTAAGAATAAAATAAAAAATGCAAAAATTAATGTTGAAATTGAGAAAATAAAGCAAAATACTACCCCAAAATAAAGTCAAAATATAAAAAAAGTAAAATATTGATAAAAATAAGTTTAAAAAAGCAAAACAAAATGTTAAAGCATCATGTTTACTAGAAGCAATACATTTTTAAATGAAAAAAAGCACAAGTCTTTGACTTAATTTGTCAAGTTTAATGCACTTTGAAATGACAGCTTTCTACAATACATAGTTAAGCCAAGTTATATTTGGTTTAGTGTTATTCCCATTTCCCCTGATGTAGTTTTCATGAATTAACAGTCACTTAAGATTAACCTAATTTGCAAACCCTATTTCAAGAAAATGTATCTAGTTTTCTCAAACACAACGAAACCTGAAGTAACAAACCTGGTTTAAATGGTTCAATGTTTTATTTATTTCCTTAAAATAAACATGTTACAAACATTAGAAAGAAAATAATTTAGTCTCTACTGATCAAATCTTTTGACTACTTATGAGATATGAAAGTAGCAGTCTTTCGAAGAATGCCTTGCCTTTGCCGTGCAAAACTTTTAAACAAATACCTCACATAATCTGTTAGCATTTGAACTATGTTTTGGGGAGGAGTGCCAACTACTGCCCTACCAAGTGTTAGCTCAGTGGTTGTAAAAATGGCTAAGTAGGACCCATTTTTGTTTGCTTAGGTCAATCAGCTGTGGAGGCCATCCTGAATCAGGTTGACTCCAAAAGGTAATCAGTCGTCCATGTGAAATTCATGCAGTGGTTTATGAGATATTTTGCTAGCAGACAGAAAGACAATGGACGCACATACTGGCACAAAAAATTATATTAACAACTACTTTTATGGGGGCAGACAATAATAAATAAATGTCAAATCTAATGCCAGCAACATATTGCAATATAACTGGCGGGGAAATGATAGAATATAACACATGGCAACATTCTGGAGGACACAACACTCTGCAGATTACCTAATGACACATGCAGTATCAGAGTTTTGAATAAGATAAAGCTTAAAGTGCTCTCCAAGATCTGTTGGACTGTGGCTGAATGACAAAAATCTGGAACACCTCAGTGTGATGCCAATCATTGTGGACCTATCACACAAGCATAATGGGAAGCCCTCTGCATTCTTATCACGTTTGACCTCATCAAAGACTACCCAAATTCTGCCAGATTTTTTACATTTGGTCATTGCTAAATGTGAAGGGGACCGTAGTCCTTCCACAAATGTTAAACCATCAATCACCACTTAGTGCCAAACTCTGTGAAAGAATTATTGATCAGTTCAACTGAGATATTTTTCTCAGTATATAATTCCAATAGCTTATGCTTGTCAACATCTACACCGTATACTGTTAAAACTTTCAGTGAGCCTTTAGAAATCCCAGTGGTCGATGCCAGAAACCACTGTTAAATGTTTATCACCATTAAGCTTTGAGCAGCACTGTAAGAAACGCTTAACATCTTTGTCAATAAAATAATACAAAACAACCTCAGGAGTCACTTAAGCAACCATTATTACTAAAGCAACAGGTCATATTTTAACTTTCCTGGGAAACTCAGCAGAGGGTCCTCAGCACGAGTCCATCTCAAATAGACAGAAAAATACATACCTCTGCTTGTATGAGTCAAGTATTCTGCTTTTTTGGGAGGTAAATAGAGATCAGATTCTACATATCTAAAACAAGTGAGATCTATGGTACTGTCAGCAAAAGATGACAAAAGCAGCATCTGTGATCACATGCCTGGCTTAGTTTTCTTGATTCAAAATGTGTAAACTAAAGTCGTTAGAAATATCCTATTAAACAGACATATCCGACTGGGAGTTCTAAATTTTTTAAGCAGGATAATACCTGACCTCATTCTGAACAATTCAGTACAACATGTTCTTAAAAAATAAATTGCATTTAGGTGACTAAACTGTCTGATGTCCAAATCATAAAAATGTGCGAAGCATCACTAAAAGAATCAACCAGAGATTCTTCTCACAAAACTAAAATAATTAATAATCTCCAAACAATTTAAAAAGTGCTACTTAAAGGAACAGTGATGTCCCACAATTTGTCTCTTTTAGAGTTTCCATTAAATGTGTTTTTATTCCAGATTAGTTTCTGTTTCTATACATTTCAATTGTGGTTAGTATATTTAATGTAGATTTGTGACAAACTGTGAAACTACAGATGTAAGTTTTTGTTGCAGTTGAGAAAACCGCTAAGTATTTTTTTTTTTGGAAATAGGGTTTAGATTAATATAAATATTACAGTGCAATTGTACTAACTCACTATAAGCGAGGCCTCTGAGTTAGATTTACATTTGGTGATCAAAATGCATTTGTAGCAATGACAGTAAAGTTGCAAGAAAAAGAATTGGTTGTATGGACAAAATGATTCTTTCATTCCAAACGTCAGATAACAAGACAAATAATACACTTGTGTCTTCATAAGAAATTGGAGACAGCATAACGTTAGCTTAATATGAGATCTGCAAGCCCTTTTTAGTGATAACTGAATAATGTTCAGTGTACAGATAAAATATTTGGAGACTTTACCAAGGAAGAACAGTTGCATATTTTTCCTAAAATGTTGACCTTTTCCTTCTATGAAGGATTTGTGGCTGTAAAACGTCCCTGCAGTTGCCACACTATGATGATAAATACCGGTAGATATGTAATTATTCTTACATTTAGAAAAATTGAAAAATAAGCAATAAAAAAACTCAATAAAAAAACAAAACAACTGATCAAACTAACTTTAAAAAGAGTGAAAGTAGTGTTATACTTCAGTTTGACATTGAGTTCATACAAAACATGATCTGACTTGATAAAACAAACAAGAGGCACTGTGGCTGCAGTAAGGCATCTCACTCAGCCTTCATCTTGTCCTTCACATCTGAAGGCAATGTTTCAAACATTGCATCCTCCACTATAAGGCCACTACGCTTCAAAGCACGACAGGAACCAAGGTCTTGTGGCAGGCACTCAAAATGGTTCCCTTTGAGTTCCAGGTAGGTCAGAAGAGCCAGGTAAGCAATTTTAGGTGAGAGTACAGACAGAGAGTTCTTGCCTAGCTTTAATGTTTTAAGCTTTTTGCAAAAGAAAAGTTCATCTGGCAGGTTTTCAAGTTTGTTACAAGTGACAGAGAAGTACTGTAGACTCTGAAGGACACCAATTTCTGGAGGGATGAATCGGATGTCATTGTTGGACAGATCAAGGTAGCGCAGCTTGTGGCACAAGAACAGGTGTGAAGGCAATATTTCAATCTTGTTGTGACTGAAATAAAGACGCTCCAGGCTGCTGAGCTTTTTGATGTGCTCTGGGATATACATGATACCGTTGTGCCAAAGTTTGAGACACGTGAGCTTTCGAAGATGTTGGAAGCTAACAATCTCTTCAATAGAGTGAAGGTTATTCTCTTTCAGGTCAAGTTGTTGCAGATTTGTCAAGCTAAAGATTGCATGTGGGATGCGTTCCAGATCACAATGCACTATCTCCAACTCTATCAGACTGGTCATCTTTTTCAGGTTGTTGAGCATTACTAACTTAGTGCCATCACTGTGCAAGTACAGCCGCTGAAGATGGCTGGACACATCTACAATTGACTGGGGTATCTTTGTCAAATTGCTTTTAAGGTATAAAGTTTTCAGACATTTCATCTCCCGCAGAGATTCAAGAACTATATTTTTGGAGGCATCAGGACTGAGCGATCCAGTAAGATACAGTTCCTCTAGGTTGCGCAAACCGTACAACCAATTTGGAAGTTCTCTGTTGTCATCAAACTTTACACGAAGCACTTTCAGGTTTTCTTTGAGGAAAGACGTAGCAGTTGTGTGTAGCTTCAAGGAGCACTGGTAAAGAGACAGTTCTTGGAGACCTTCCAGCTGAGAGATGGAGGCAGGAATGGTGACGTTGTTGATGACCTCAAGCTTAAGCGATTGTAGCTCTGTCAACTCAAAGACAGTATCTGGTAAACCAGGAAGCATGAACAACTGAAGTTCAAGTCTGTTGTTTGAATTTATCTGAAGTTTTTGACGCAACTTCTCGGCAGTCCACTCGTGGTTGAGATTAAGTTGTTTGAGCTTGTTCTCACTGACCTCTGAGAGAAAAACTGCAAATCGTTTTGAATACAGCGGGTCGTACTGATCTATCATGTGCAACATGAAAGCAAAGTCATTTTTGACATCTGGGATGTCATTGATCCCTGTTTCTTGACGCACATACTCAAACGAATATTCTTTCAATGATCGGTAGAATAGCCAGTAGGAGGTATAAAGGCTTGTTAATCCATAGACGGCCACCAAGCACAGATAACAGTATGATAGTTTTGAAAAAAGATGAGCCATGGTGTGATTACACTGAAAGTATTTATAACCTGTCATGTCTTGGATCTCTACTTCACAACGTACTCTGTTCCGTACTTGATTCACAAGAGAGCTGTTATAGGCAATGATCAGGAGGAACTTGAACACCTTGAATACAGTCTGACGAACATACATAAGGTAGAGGATATCTCCCTCTTCAACATGTAGTCTGAATTTCTTCACTTTTTCAAAAAGAGCTTTAGCTTGTTCACCTTCTTTTTTATCAAGAACACTTGCTGGCGGCTGGTCCACGACTATCTTTTCTGGGATAGAACGGAGGGACTGCGTCTTCTCAAGAATCCCTTCTTCAGGAGACACACCAGTGCTGGATCGAGATGTACTGCTCTTTTTCTGGTCCTTTTCTTCTGGATTTTCTCCAGACACCTCGGACAAAGCACGAGTGGTCCAGGGAGAATCAAAACACTTGCTAAGCATTGAGATAAAATGCTCTATTTTGGAACTTGAGCCAGGAAATTTAAACCAAAAGTTGCTGCATACCATGAAAACCAAAGTGTGTATGAGAACCAAGTAAGGAAAGTACTTGGCATACCAATGTAGAGCCTTCTCATAACACATCTGATTGATAAAACTGTACTGTTGCAGATCCAGGTTAGTTTTCCGGCCGGACATTTCTTTCAGCACAGATGAGGTATTGGATTCCAGATGTAAGAGTGAATTCATTTCCACTTCACTGATGTTTTCAGAAGAAGTCAGTGTTCTTTGTGGAAGGCATATGATCTTATCTTGCATCACCTGCAACACAGTATAAGAAAAAAAGAATGATAAGAAAAATGTTTTAAACATATGTTAAAATTCAGCTTGCATTTTAAAAAAATACCAATATTCAGTTAGCTTTTTTTGGGAGTAATGACACATAAATCATACATAAATCTTAGTTATTTATATAGCCACAGTTGTAGTAGTAGTAGTAGTAGTATATAAACCCCCTTCCAGATTTGAAATGTTGGTCCTATAATTTGATACTGTGTAAAGTAAGACAAAACTATAAACTGTGCATTAGTATAAAAGTTATTTTTGGTATTTTAACCTATGTTGTGAAATCAGAAGAGAATAGATCCGTAACAGCCTATAAAACATAACAGCCCTTCATTGAGAGCATCCACTAGCGTCAGCTGCTTCAGGCTGAAGACAGATGGTGGTGCTACAAAAACTTGTTTACTAGTCAGGGACTACAAAGTCATCTCCAACTTCTCCCTTCCTACTGAACATCACCCTCCACAGGATGGTGACTGCAAACAATCCATAAGCATTTGTGGAAATGTTTGAGGTGACTGCAGAGGGATGCTATTGGCCAATGATGGGCTGTGTGTTTATTCCCTCTTCTTACTGGGGACAGACAAGCGTCAGCCACCATTAACTCAGGGGAATTTTCAAGAGCTGTGGCAGGCAGTGTTGGACTGTATAGGTCATTTCCTTGAAGACCACAGGATGTGGTTACGGAATGACAGCCCAAGCCCCTCCAATCAGCCTTTCACCCCCAACGATAAATGTCTAGCTACGTTACTGAGCGAACGCGTATGAGACTGTACATAACCCTAATCCATTATATCAAAGTTTGACCAAAACAGATATAACTGTCATCTTATGGCAAAACGTGATCTTATTCTAAATATCATGAGAAGTGGTGGAGGATAAGTATTGGTATATAAAAAAGCTCTGATTGTGTTTCTTGTGTGAACTAAGAGAATTTGTAAAAAAAAATTCACATCTACTAAAAAAAAAAAATCAGTGTTTTTTTTCTTTTTACTTGTATGTGCATTCAAATTGACCATAGTTCTAAACTGATTGAACATTAATTCTTTATCTTTTTAGTATGGTTTCTCACTTTAACCTATTTTGTGTATATAAATGTGGAGCATAGATACAAAATAAATAACATTTGCTCATGCTGTTTACTTGTAAGATAAATAATGAGAACCAGATGCTTGTGAGCAAGGATAATTACAGGAAAATGGAACTTTAAATCACTGGTAACATGCTTTTATTAGCTGCACTCTAGCTTTTTTATAAGTTACTCAACTTATGTCATTGCTACATGAGCTAAAACCAATATAGCAGACAGAGGCATATTTCTTAACAGCAGACACAAAATGACATCATTGTTACAGTAATGTCAGCACATGAAACAGTACTGCAAAGGCAGATAGTGTTACATTTTTTTGTCCTGAATATTTTACAATTTATATTTAACGCTGGGGAGAGAAATTTGATCAGGCGGCCAAAAAACAAGTAATTACCCAAAGCTTCATGTTGATACAGCTCTGACCCATAAAGTAAACCTAGCTGCAAAATTATTTTTCCACTCTATTTGTAAACTCTTAGATCATGTCCAAACAGTTCTACGAAGAGTGGAAAACAATGGCTGCTTCTAGCTAGATAAATATCCTGTTAACAGTTTTCTTCTCAAAATGTTTTGGTGTTACTTACAGATTTTCCACTATGGAACCTTACGGTAACTAAAAAGTATCCAAACAGAGGGAGAAGTCAAACGCCAGGCCACAGAGGTTTGAAATCTGATGTTTACTAAAAAGGGGCAGGGTGGGGGAAATGTTTCCACTGCCAAACTCCTGATGGGGTGAATGATTTGATTGCTGCACTCAGGCCAGACTGTAATAACACAAAATTTGTATTTTTAAGCTTGTGCCAATGCAGAGTGCACAGAGGTTCGATGTAAATGTCAATTGCAGAGCCTATTTGCTTTCTGTAAGTAATTTGATCTTGCTACAGTGAACAAAGGAATCTGAAAAACTGACTTCAAATCATGAGCTGCAGTTCCTTTCCTTTATAGAAAGCGCCCCATCATTTAATGTGGAACATGCGGACAGAATTGCAGAATTGGATGCTAAAAATGGGATTTACTGTAAGATGTGAAAGGTCATGAAATTTGTTAGCAAGTTTTTTAAAATAATCGTGGCAGGATCCCATTTGACACACACATTGAATGAGACTGTTTTGGTCACTACAGGCTCCTGTAGTCTCCTGTTTTAACTCTCTGCGATGGGAGGAGGAGATGAGTGAATGGGGGCATGTAGACAAACACTAAGGCCAAAAAGTCTAATTTAGGCAGCCAGAAATTACGACATTTTATATTAAGCACAAAGTTTATAGCAAAACTATCCATGAACAAGTTTTTAGAAAGTTTTGTCGGTAAATAATTGACTGCAACCACATAAAAACATGATGAATGAACAGTTAAATCGAAACAGAGAGAACAGAGCGATCAACAGAGTGAGCTAAAGTTAAGACATCAGAAAAAGTGAGATGTGAGTTTATGAAGAATTTTTAGCCATATGTACAGAGAAATATATTCCTTCTTCCTAAAAAATAAAACCAGGCCTTCTTAAGCAATGTTTTGTCTCAGTTAACCTGAAAGCTGTTTAGAAAAATGAAACTCATTGTCATTATTATCATAATTATTTTCTAATATTATTACAAGACACTTTTTAAGTAAAAGAAAAGCTACACTGTAAAACATGGAGTTTAGGTGAAAAAAGAGAATTCAGAAGAAAAAACAAACACGGCATATTGTTACTGACCTGCAGGGTGCATCCAAAGACACCGATCATGAGCATGATTACCGACAGGTAGTCCGTGAACACGTCCCACCAAGGCTTCAGGACTCTGAACGCTGGCTGCTGTTCAGTGAATTGTCGAAATTCCATTACAGGAATCATGATGCCTGTTAAATAAATAAATAAATTACTTTTTGAAAAAGTTGACTGGGGTTAAAAAGAAGCATTGTTTATTTCCCAATTTATATCAGTTAATAGAAGCTTAAAACAGTTTTCAGTGAACCTTCAACCAATCGCATTTCTTTCAGCCTAACTTCTGTTCTTTATTTAGAATAAGAAAGGCATTTAGAAGTGGGATCAAAATCAAATGTTTTCAATGAGGTGGCAGGTATGTGACAAAAACCTACAAGCATCTGTTTTTGAGTGCAGTTTAATCCACATTTAGTTACACATCAATTGACGTAGTAATTGTGGCTACATAAATCTGTTGTGGCTCCAATCAGCATCAATGGGAACAAAATCCAAAACAAAACTCTAGATGCAATGTTTGAGAAGAAGCTGCACATTGGGCTGCAAGAGTGGGCACAGCCCTTTTTTTAAAACATAGATAACCAACCAGTAAACTCAGTTTTGACAATCTACTTAAAAATAAAAAAAAATAAGTGCAAGAATATGTAATCTTGGTCCTCGAGGGCCGTTATTCTGCATTTCTTAATGATTTTGATGCTTAAATCAGGGGCATCCATTTCACAGTATTTCAACCTTCTTCTCTTTATGGCTTCAAATTATTGTCTGAAGGCCAGGGGTAGGTGTAACACTAGGAAATGACTGTTCAGTATCAAAGATGTTTTAATGCAGTGTGAGTTGTACAAAATCAAATCGCGTGGAGCTTCAAAATCCAATTTCCCCGACAACCTTTGAAAAAGAGTAATGCTCATGAGGCTTTAGCAGATAGCAAACCATCTCTGAAAGGATCTGGTAAAACAAATGGAGGAAATACAAGAGCTGTAACCCTCCCTATGAGTGGTCATCCAACAAAGATCGTTTTTAGAGGAAGGAAAATGGAACAGTTGGTGAAATCACAAAGGGCCGATATCATTTGTTATTTTATTGTTTATGAGTCTACTATAACGTCAAAGGGCTGAAGACAAAACAAAGTCAATTCTGTGGGAGGACTTTAAGGAAGCAGTTTATGTGTGAAAAAAGAAAGCAGGAGTTCAGAATACTCCATGATGGTGCACACGACAAAACAGTGGTTATGGAAAGTTTTATTTGCCATTTTTCTGGAGGTCACACAAAAAGACTTCAGGAAATTCTTCACATTATTTAACAACCAGGAATACAATAATTGTCATCAATATATTGTTCCTTTTTGTTAGTCTTTACCTTCTGTAAAGACCATGACAACTTCAAACTTTTATGTCATATTTACAGTATTACGTAAATTGTAAAAAGAACAACTTCAACTTTCAGACATCGTTCATTTACAACATATTGCCAACACGGCAGGATCAGTGCAGACATTTGAATTTAGCTCAAAGCACAAATATGCCAAACTCTTAAACCTCACAGAGCTGCTAGCATCGGTGTAAACCCTGTTTATGCTCTTTGAGCCCTATGCTTAATAATATACAACTACTTAAGGTTCATATAAACAAATGTTGGTGCCCCAAGTATTAATCTAATTGACTAATTTACAGAGTTTGTAACAAATATCCAAACAAATGAATAAATCTGTGAATTTAAAAAATGCATACAAACCCAGGAGCTCAATTGTACCTCAAAGGCTTATCATTCCTTAAAGGAATGGAAATCACTTCCACCTTTAATGCCAGAGTGTTAAACTAAAACCAATACAAATACGCGTATAAATATTGCACTTTGCCTACAATGACAGGCAATGATAAAATAAATATATAAAAAAAGCAAACAAAGCATGACCTTTGAGCAATTTATCTCCCTAAAGATGATCTATACTGACTTTAACATTGAAGAAAAACGTATCATTGATAAAGCAGTCTGCCCACATCATCTGTGCTCACCTTCTACAAAGTGCTGTAGCTGCAAGTATCCTGTTTCTCCCTGACTCAGATTTAGCCGGTGGATGTCAAGTAAGACACAGTGTGAAGTGTTTCTTTCATCCACACCATTGATTTATCGTATTATTATCGTCCATTTCTGTAGTGCTTGAATGTGTATCTCAATAGTACCAGTGTTCATAAGTTCTGCAGTAAAGTACTGTTGCTAAGTAACTTTCTAAAAGAGGCTTTCAGAGGTCCTGCTTTTAAACATCAATTAAGATTTCATATAGAATGTCTTCATTGATTCTTCCATCCCAGCGCCGAAATAACAGGAAGGGTTTAGAGAAGCCATTACAATGTTGTTTACGCTCAACTCTTCTATGATGGCTGACTTTAAAAGGTCATAGAATATTTATCCCAAATAGCCCCAGTTGGAGATATCTGTGTAGAGCATTGGTGCCAGGAAAATAACATCTTCCCACTGTTCCAGCTGTGCAGAGGCTGTAAACTTTTGGGAAAAAGTATTTACTGAGCTCTGGAAGTAACTATGAAGCTTGAAGCAAGCTGATATTGTTGCATTTTCATGTAGCCTTAAAACAGCACCAAACTCCCCCTCAAAAAATCGTTGAGGTTCTCACAACTGCTTAACAATTAAATACATTTACACAAATATTTACATAGTGTTGTAGTTATTTACAGTAGAAGCCAACTGTAGCACTTCTGGAACAGCCCAGGGCACTTCCAGCACGAATATCTTGTGAATGATAGTTTGAAAAAAAGACAGTGTTTGTGTTAACCGTTGCAAGATCATATGAGGACAAACAAAATCAGCCACACAATTATTTATGTATTTATTTTGTTTTGGTGCCACCAATAAACTTGATTTTTTTCTCTGACAAAGATTAAAAATCCTGCTAATTTTAAAAACATATTTTGTCCGAATTCTTTTCAGATGCTAGCGTAACCTTTGTTTATCCCATTAGTCCTGACCTCGATGAAGACTATTCTTCCTGTGGTCCACAGTAACATTACTACCCTTCAGTGTTCCGTGAGGAAAGTTTGACTATAAGGAAAATCCAGTAAAAATGCATTTTCTGATCCCATAATTATTACATCATAAAATAATGCATGTAATGTATTTTTTATTTTACCTTTACCCCTATACTTTTTCATTCTGCATCAGTTTTTACATTTGAGAGCATCTTAAACTTTACCAGGACAGACTTCAACTTACCTCTAAAATTCATAGAGAAAAGAAAAATCAACCATATTAAAATCCATTATAAATGCATTTTCTGATCCCATGTTGTTTGTTCTTGTTTCATTTTTTGCTTTCACTGACGTGGATGTAATGTTGAGTTGCTGCAGACCTGTGCATTTGCTATTGACCTCCTGATTTTGGATGAAGACGACAGGAGTAAGCTGCTCTGTTTGGTAGGAACAGTCGTGTGTTTTGACATAAATAGCCTATAAATAAATAAAGAAATGTGTGCGATGGCTGATTTTATTTTGTCCTGTGAGACCTGAAGGTTAAAGGGTGACTGTAAACTGAGAGGACCCTCTTAAAAATACTTGAAATTATGGGAGGAAAGCAAAGAGCACAGAAACTGTGTGGGTGTTGAAGTGTCCTTGGCTCTGCAGAACTTTGTCTAAATTCTTTGTCAATAAAGGAAAAGCTATGAGGCAGGATGAGTCAGACATTGAATGGAGCTGACCAGGCCATATCCTTTTGTCACTTCCTGACAGGAAACTTGTTTGAATCCCAGATCTCCAGATAGAAACAGACATGGGAGGAAAAACAGCCACCCAGCCCGGGGCATGCAGGCAGGCTGACAGAAAGTACTGTGTTAGCTTCTGGGACGTGGAAAAACACAAGCCGCAATGCAGGAATGTTCTTTTTTTTAATGAGGTGGTCAAGTTGGTGAAAAGTGCTCTCTGGGTTAGAGGAGCTGAGATTCCGCCGTGAATTCAACACAAGCCAATAAGTTAAGAGTTGGGAGCTCAAATTCGTCCTTAAAATGTTGAGGATAAATATAGGAGAGTCTCGTGCTGCGACCAACAGTCAAACGCGTCCACTTTCCTCCGCGCGCTAATTGCACACTGTTCGGAAACTAACGGAGCCGACCGTCGCTGAAACTACTTAGTTTCTAAACCGACCCGACACAACTCTGGTACGGTTCTGTAGAAGATACAGTCTTTAAATGAATAATACAAAAAAAAAAAACCATACCTTTCTTTAGCGCTAGACTCGAGCGTCAGTCAGCGCGCTGTGTGGTTTCCCTTCTTCTCCTCTGTTCGCTGGATCCTCAGCCGAACCTCAGCCGACGGTCAGCAGCTGGGGCTGGGGCTTCAAAGAACCCCCAGCCGACGCCACCGTTTATGATGCGCGCATACCACCCAGATGGGCGGGGCTAAAGCTGCTCCCTGCTAACAACAACAATACTAATAACAGTAATAACTTTAATAATTGATAGGAATAAGAATGTAAGGCCTGGATTTCACTGAAGGATCATATGACTTCGTGTCATCTTAGGCTAAATTTATCTTGTGTTGAGAAAGTTTGAACAGCTGTTCAAACCTGAATCTCCTGCAATTTTTGCCATGCTCAGGTAATGTGTTATGAATGACTATCCACTACAAACACTTCAAATTTTAGCTCAAGACTGTAAAATAGGCCATTTCGTGGTTACAAATGTGCATGCCTGAATCAGCAGGGTCACAGGCCATGTGGATAGCCCAAATGTTGGGGATGCTATGGAAACACCGTTGGAATTGAACAAATTTAACCAGTAAATTTACGATATTGAGGCCTGAATGAGAAGGAAAGGGATGTTACCTAATTAAAACACAAAGAACCCCTTGTATTAAACAGTGCAATCTTTCGCTAAACCGTACAAAGCTGACGTCACGCCACGGATGGCTCAGCCAGTCCTGACCTGTGTTGCCTTCAAGTTTTGCACGAAGAGAAGTAACAGTAGCAGCCTTAGGACGTCAGAAGAAGGCTTAGGCTATTCTAAAAAAATAATGGAAAAAAAATGTTCAGTGCTATTCACTATTCACATAATGTACGTTAGCTTTTCCTGAAAAGCTAAACATATTAAGAAAGAAATCCCGAGCTGTCAAAAAGAGCCATAAAAGACGATAGAAAAATCTGACTCAATAATTTTATATTTTCCGCAGTGATACGAACATTCGTTGTAGTGTTTTGCTGTTTATCAGCTATGTAATCAGACGATGCAAGTTGTTTTCAGTGACATTGTATTTTTAAAACTGGGCTGTTTCGGTTAAGAAGTGCCCAAATCTCCGACGTCTTTAAATGCAACACTGCCTCTAAGGACGTCCTTTCCTCCTGAACTCAGCCGAGCTCTGATTAAACTGTCCAGTAAGTCGTAGCTGCTCGGTATGTGGTACGTTCGTTTTAAGGTTTTAAGGACGGGCTGATAGGTCCTTTTTCACAGAGTTGCGTAGGAAGAAAGAGATGACGGAACGATCCGTCCGTCATGCAATATTTGCTAGAGTTAGCTAAAGCTAGCTAGCTTGCTCAGATCATAGACATATATACTGGTACGCAAATATGTATATATGTCTATAATTCTGAGACTGTCACAGCCGGTCAGTGTGGCTGCAGTTGTGGATAGTACACTGTTTATTAACAACATGTAAAAACCAGCCGTGTAGTAAACACTCGGCGTGAATAACTAATTGAAACGTTGTGATATTTCTCAAATTTTCAATAAGTGCGCAAAACTCAGTTTGCCTTTTTGTTAAGCACAGCAGCGCCACCTACTGTTGGAGAATTCAGCTTGTGCACGCGGCTGACAACCTTTGGGCATTAAATTAAGACGCGCTTCACTGGGCAGAGGGTTCCAACTCTGCATAAAAAAGTTTAGAGATCTACAGTATTGACTACCTGCTTTGTCTGAGTTTTATTATTTTTATTTTCTCTTATTTGATTCTCAGTGTCCAACATTTCACAATATAATCCATAAATGCTCAGAGAAGTATTCACACATTTTCACAACTATTTACTTTTTGTTACTTTGTCGTATAGTAGAATAATAAATTACTGTCACTTTAAAAATTGGAAGCCCAACTCACTACATAAAAAAGCTTAAGTAGTAGTTAAAACTTTATTCTACTTATAAAAAGCATCCTCAGGCAACTCAAATCACCGTCTGAGACGATTAACACTCCTTTCTCCATGTGTCCTCCACTCCCTGTTATTATCTCTTTTTTTCTTCAGTGTTGTGTGATGTGACAAATTCAGCTGTGAGTAAATATAGAATCTGAATGTCGGACTGAGCAATGCGCCCGGTAAATGTTCTACCTTGCTCATTCAAGCCACTGATAACTGTTTTTTGTTTCCCCTTCTGAATTTCTTTAATTAGTAGTGAAGTTTGCCTTTGAGATATTTTTTTTAAGTCTCACACAATTATTGCACATATACCCATCAACGTAAGGATTATTGTATCCATTTGGTTGTTGGTCACTAAGAAAAAATTATAATCAAACTGTAACTGTCGACTGAAGAATGAGAGACAGAAAACCATTGAAAATGACGTTTTTAAAAAAAATTTTATTCAGGATGAGCGCTGTGCGGCAGGTCCAAAGTTGCTTCAGATTTACACGCCATTCAGCTGAGTTAACCTGCAGAAGAAGGGCTTGTACTTCACAGGTGAGTCCACTTCAGACAGCATTGAATTATTCAACACATGATTTGAGTTTTTCAGGATTTGACATACATTATAAAAATCCTAAAGGTGGGCTCCTTGTAAACTGTTGTTCACATTCCCACACTTTGGGCTGTTGTTACCTGGCTCTGTGCAGAAAGTGCCAAACATTAAAGTTATCGTTTTGTTAACACATCTGGTTGTTGTCCTGCAGCACGTAATGATGTCGAAGCACACGCACGCCAAACGGATTGAGGGACTGGACAAGAATGTGTGGTAAGGTCACAAACATACCGGGTATATGTTATTATACACTTTAAACCTTTACACCACATTAGATGTATTGTTTTCTCTTTAGTGACACCTACAGTTTAGGAGAACTGCAGCAGTGTGTAAACAGCAACAAGCACTAAAAATGCCCAATAACCATTTTTGTTTCCCTCTGTTCTACTGAAGGTATTTAAAACCCTTGGCAATAAACACTGCCAGCTTACTGGAGTTGAAAATATGTTTAAAACTTTTCCAGAGAAGTTCTTTGACCTCCTTGTGTGATTCCAGATTTTCTGATTAGAAATCAACCCCCTTTTTTCATTTTGGACTCCCAGATCTACCTTTTCTCATCGACTTGGCTATTAATTCTTTTGACCCACTGGACAATGTTTTTTCTTTTTTTTCTGTGGACTATGTTTTTGTTAGTTTTTTTCAGCTAAATACTGGAACAAATCAGCACCATTTAAGTCGTAAATATAGATGTGTGTTTCAGGATACAGAATATTCCAAACATCTTTATAGAGGGGCAGGAATTCATGGGACTATTGCACTGGGTAGGAAACAGAGAGAGGCTTTGAACTGTTATTAAAAGACCGATCTTTTACACGCCTACTGTATCCAGGCTGGGTAATATCCATGAGAATTTAAAACGAGTGAGGAGTTGTGTCAAACTGTTCTAATATGTATTCAGTTATGAGAAAAGTCCACCAGTAGTTACTGATAATATAGTTTGTATAAAGACATTAACTTCTAAACATCACCATACAAGTGTGTTTTCAGATTAGTTTGTTTGTTGTTTCCCTGTAGGACCAAAACGTACGTCAACTCAGTTCATCCAGTAAAGCTTTATTTCCTCACTACAGGGTGGCGTTTACGTCAGTGGCAGCCGACCCGTCTGTTGTTAATCTCGGTCAAGGCTATCCAGACATCCCGCCACCTTCTTACGTCAAGGAGGCTCTAGTGAAAGCTGTGTCAGTGGACCGCATGAACCAGTACACCCGAGGCTTCGTAAGTTGGAACAGCAGCAGCAGTGACTCACTGACGTCGACTAGAAAACAATCAACAAACGTCATCGTTTAAAACTTCACATAACCTCAAGCTGACATGTTGTGTTTCCTGCTGTGTTTTGTTTCTTTCTGGCCCACTGCTGAGATTTAAATGATGATGTTGTTTAGTCTAAATTGGACTGCTGTGTCATGGAAAACTAACCTGTGGTGACACCACCTAAATTAAACCGGTGAATACAGTTTACCTCAAGATTGCAATAATTAAATAAAAAGCTCAGTCAAAAGATGAATTCACAGATCTTTGTTTTTGATCACATTTTTAAAATTTAGAACAACCCACAGAAGAGAATTAGGGCTACAATGCAAAGAAAAAAAAAATAGAATTTTCTAAATTCAGATTTATTTTCCCCAGAAGTTTGAAAGAAAAATCAGGATTTTAGTTTTTTTTTCAGGATTCTCAGAATAAAGTCAAAATCCTGTTCACTGGTAACCTAAGGTAACCATTTAAAATCAGCTCCTTGCCAATTTGTTCTGTATAAATCGACAACGATTGACCCCTAAATGTGAAAGTCTTTATTTTTATATATTTGATTCATTCAAAAAGTTAGTCGTGTGTAACAAACAAAAACACTCAAAACCTTTGAACATTTAGAGGTAAAAAAAAATGTGTCTGTGTAGTGGCTCGTGACTTTTGCACAGTGGAGATGTTGACTGGTTAAACAGTTTGTCTGTTTAACTCTTCATGTCGTCAAATTGCAGATAAGAGTTTAAACAACCGGCACATTGAAAGGCTTGTGCATGTTTTTCAGAGTCAAGTGGTTACAATCTAAGGTTATAAACATAAAAAGATTAAAAAAAATAAGTAAGCGTGATCAAAACTGAATTAAGCGGACTGTTGATATTATTTTCTATGGACAGAAGTTCACTAATAAGTTTGCTGTTGTGTTGATGGAGCAGGGTCATCCATCTCTGGTGAAGGCTCTTTCTCAGGTATATGGGAAGGTCTACGAACGTCAGATTGACCCCTTCAAAGAAATCCTGGTCACAGTGGGGGGTTATGGTTCCTTATTCAGCATCATGCAGGGCCTGGTGGAAGAAGGAGATGAGGTGAGGACATGTCCATCTTCTTTTTTCATTTCCTTTTATTTTCATATTACCGTTTGCAACCACTGATGTGGTGTTTACAGTGTAATGCTCTTTTCCATCAGGTCATCATAATTGAACCTTTTTTTGATTGCTATGTACCCATGGTGCGGATGGCTGGGGCCAAGCCCGTTCTGATCCCATTACGGCCTGTAAGTTTCTTTGGAGTTTAAGCTGCAATTTATGCAGAAATGTACAGTTTCTTTCCAACAGAAACTACTTAAATTTACAACATGTATGTGCAGTTGCCCAGAAAGTGTTCAGATTTCCTTTTTTTTTTTTTTTTGCAATTTCGTTATATTGCAACCTGGCACTAACATTTACATTTTACTTCTCAATTATCTACAGTCCATAATGACAAAATGAAAACACAAGTTTATGCAATCTGTTGTGTCTCTTACATCACACTTTAATATACAAAAACAGGACAATAATCCAAATCTTTATTGTACCTTCTTAACTCTTTCACACCAAATTTAAAGTTTTTTTTTCCAAATCTTTGAGAACTGATACCTGGTTTCACATGTTCTGTGTGTGCTGATGGATGTTAGTGGTTGGTAAAAGCTGTGATGCAAAAGTGATTTCTCCGAAATTGCAGAAGTCCTCAAAGAAGACAGTCACGAGTGCCGACTGGTATCTTGACCCGGAAGAACTTTTTGGAAAATTCAACTCCAAGACTAAGGCCATCATCATCAACACTCCCAACAATCCTATTGGGAAGGTATGTAAACACCTGAGTCATGATTCACTGGCCTCTCTTATTGATGAGACAGAGCAGCACCACGTCCAGCAGGCTGGGGGAGAAAGACCCGCTGCCTCTTTAGAAACCTGTGATGCTGATGTGACAGACAGACAGACGGGCTCTTTCTGTGGTTCTTCCCCCAGGTTTTCACCAGAGAGGAGCTGCAGATGATCGCAGACCTCTGCGTCCAACACGACACTCTGTGCTTCAGTGACGAGGTTTATGAGTGGCTCGTGTACAAGGGACACCAGCACGTCAAAATGGGTGTGTTTCCAGCTTCAGCGTTTGTCCTGTTGCTATACTTTGGAATTGTTGAAATGCTGATTCAGCATTGTCGTCCTGTCCATACGGTTTTTTGCAGTCCAACCAGTCTTAGCAAAACGCTCGCAAAAAGTAGCAGAAGAAAACAAAAACAGCAAGTACACCTAAGCAGAAAAAAAAGGTTTTGATGAAATAAAGGGATATAAATGGGGGAAGTTTTTTTTGTAAAAGTAAAAGTTACAAAAGATAAAGTGACAACACGCGATTATTGAACAAGCCAAACATTTAGATTAAAAAATGGTTAAAATAGCACAAAGTATTTAGCCCTTTCCTACCTGTAGCCTTTAGCTAGCTTTTGGCTACTTCTAACTTGATAGGTTTTTGATACTTTTAGCATTTAGCAAGCCTTTTGCTGTTTCTAGTTTTAACAATCCTGTTGCTGCTTTTCATTTTTAGATAGCTTGTCACTATTTCTCATTTTTATAGGTGGCCTTTCATTACTATTTGTCTTATAGTTGCCAGTTGCTCCTGTTAGCTTTTAGGTACCACTTTGCTACTTTTAACTCTACAATTGTGCTTCATTTAGCTTTTGCTTTATTTGGCTTCTGTTTGCTTCTTTTAGTTATTTGTTTTTCTGGCACCTCAGTAAATTTCTGCAGTCATTTAGCACTCAGCGTTCACAGAAAATGTCACAAGTTCTTGTTCTAATCTGATGGAGTTTTGTCTGCAGCCACTCTGCCCGGTATGTGGGACAGAACAATAACGATAGGCAGCGCCGGAAAAACATTTAGTGTTACTGGATGGAAGGTAAGAACATGAAGACGTATAGTTGACTTTTTAGTGTTTATTCATATGTGACCCAGCAGTGACCCATATCTGATCTGAGGATTAAGTTCCAAAGGGGCATGTGGAGAAATAGGCAGCATTAGGACCTCAAGCAGAAGGCTGCTGCGGAGCACCAGGAGCAGACCTTTATGAGAAGCAAATAACAAATAAAGATTATCGAATCCTTGAAAAAATACCTTATCTGTGGCTTGTTTAAAGGAATTATCTGAAACGTAAGCTTAAGGTTTTTTTATAGGTTCTCTTTTTGAGCAGTAGCCACAAAAAAACACGATTTTGAGCCGAAAAGCCTTAAAATGTCCTTTTTTCTGTGAGCTAAATGTTTTTTGATTTTCCTCTTTAAATTGACATAAAAATTCCTTTATTTCATTAGAATAACCTAGAAACAGAATTTAGACCAAATATTCATGGATTATCCTGATTATGAAGACAAATCAAGCAGCTCAGGATATCAGGGTGATCCAGGTATCAAAACTGTATCTTAAAAAGCAGGAATTTAAAAATATGCTTTCTTCATTTTTACCAAATTTAACTTAATCCTCCGTTTGATGCAATGGGTCACATATATTTATATATATTTTTACAGTCTGGACTTTTCTTTTGTCCCTTCTAGCTTGGTTGGTCTATAGGACCCGAGCACTTGATAAAACATCTTCAGACTGTCATGCAGAATACTCTGTACACCTGCCCAACACCTTTACAGGTACGTCAGAACAACTTTTTTATAAGGAATTAAGTAAAAGGTGAGCAATGTCTGGGTGTGTCTGTTAGCAAAGTATTTGGATTTGGACAAAACCTTCAAAAGTAATAACTTGAACTACATGAGATGATCGCAGTCTAAAACTCTGGGGGTGATATCCATTCCTTCGAGGAATGCTTGGCTTTTTATCCTTTTTTTAACTTCAGGAGGCGGTGGCCCAAGGTTTACTGCTGAACTCTGAGCTGATGGGCCAGCCCGATTGTTACTTCACCTCACTGGCTGAGGAACTCGAGGGAAAGCGAGACCGTCTGGCCTCCATCCTGCAGGAGGTCGGAATGACTCCGGTCATTCCAGAGGGAGGTTACTTCATGCTGGTGGACGTTACGTCTCTCAGTGAGTCGCTGCAGCGCACACCACCCTGCTGTTCATGTCAAGTCTTCTGTTTCTGTAGTCTGTTTATATTCCACTCCAAACTAAACCTTTACAACCATGACAAAACAATTATGCAAAACATAAAAACATGTCATTTTACCAATAATTCTAAGGTGAATTGTTAGTAGTTTGTATGACCTTTGGTAAAATGGTTTTTGTTAATTAGAAACCAGACAAAAAGGTGATTAAAAAATGCCTATATATCCGTTAAAAAAATATGTATTTCAGTAAAAAAAAATAAATCCAGTAAACTGTTTTTATTAGAATGTATTAGGGAAAGTAAGTTTCATATTCGTATATGAATATCTTGATATATGGCATTTAAAATATGGCAAATCTCTTAATTTTACAGAAAAATATTGAAAACATGTTGGTCCTTGATTAAGTTTTTAATTCTGCCAACTTGTTTGACCCCCCTCTCTAAGGTTTGTTAATGACAGTCAGTTGAGTTTGTGTCAAAAGGTTTTTGTTGGTTTTGGAAGATTATATCCATCTCATAAGCCTAGTTTACCATCTTTAGTTTGAGGAAAAAGTGACTTTTTGCAACCAAAATAATGCTAAAAACTATTGTTTACATGGACCGGGGGGGGGGGGGGGGGGGGGGGGTGTTTTTTTTTAATGTAATGCATATCACCCATAGCTTTGAACAAGGTTATGACACAATAGCACTTGATAGACCCTCAGCTACAACCACCACAAAGTTTAACTCAATACCTAAAAAAATATCAAGTTAGTTAGTTTTGTAAAGACTGATTAACTGTAATGGCCATCTTGAATCAGCTTTCTCAGGATTTCAATAAAATTCATCCAGTGGTTCATGAGATATTTTGCTAACAAACAGAGAGTCAGCCATTTGAACACACCTTGGCTGGTGCTTTCTGGTGTCCTTCCCTTCCACACTCTGACTTTGTTGTGCCGCTTCACTCTCTCTGCACTCGAGTCAGCTAACGAGCGTCCCACCTGTCATGTGCCCACCGTAGATCAGGACCTGTCTCATGTGGTCGATGATGAGGCCTACGACTACAAGTTTGTAAAGTGGATGATAAAAGAAAAGGTAGCATCATTTCTCCATCCTAACACTTACACTGCAGTGTCGTCGTTGTAGCGAAAGTAACAAACTTGAATTTTCCTCCAGAAATTAGCTGCGATTCCCGTCACAGCCTTTGTTGGAGAGGAATCTAAGAAGCAGTTTGAGAAATTCATCCGTCTTTGCTTCATTAAGGTAAATGAAAACTACAACAGTCTATTATGATATTGTAAAAAAGTATCAATCAAAGGAGCTAGCTATTCTGTCAACATGGCTGCTAATGCTACTGAAACTTGAACCTGAAGACCATAAAACAAGTTTGTCATCAGTAATACTGTTTGTAAATTAGTTTCTCTGTTGACACGCTCATGCTCTCGTGTTTTTACAGAAAGACAGCACTCTGGAAGCAGCAGGAAACATCCTAAAAAACTGGATGAAAGTTTAACAGTAGAAGATGAAAAGCGATGGACTTGAATAATAAGTTGAATCTACTTTTTTTAGCTTTTGATAAAAACAAACAAAAGAAAATTCTAAATGTTTTTAATTAAACTGCTTTGGGAGCGTCAAAAGCGTTCAGGTATTTGTTTGTTTTTAAATGAAAATAGGTTTTATGTTTCCACTGTGGGGAGCACAGAAAAATAAAACGTGTGCAATTTTTTACTGCAAATTGTGTTTTCTTCTAAGGTTTAACACTGGATGAACGTTAAA
>JAVKLF010000083.1:17265223-17280699 GCA_034783495.1 Millerichthys robustus
CTGTATACTATGCCTGCCACTTGGTTATGTCGTTCCATGTATTCTTTCCCTGCCAGTATCTTGCACCCTGTTGTTATATATATATAATGTTCAATGGGTTTATAGTATTATGACTAAAACTTTTGTGTTTTGGTTTTAACTTTTTGAAATATTTAACTTTATTGACCTTTTTTCTCCTAAACATAAATAGAAAACTTAATTTATGCATAATTTACAATCAACCACTGAAGACATAAAAATGAATAAGTATGACATCTGGAATCTTCTACAATGTATGATTTATAAACTTTAAACACAACCCAAAGTTTTGACACAATGACTGTCTGAGAGTTACTGTCTTGTCTGCACTTCTGTCTGATATTAGACATGTCAGGGAGTGACAGACAGAGGTGTCCAGTTACTGCAGTAACCCTAAGAAGCCATAGACAGCTTGAACTTGTTTTTGCGTTTTACACTTAATACATGCATCAAAATGTTGATAATTTGTCAGCGTAGATTTTTACCAAAAAACAGACCAGTTTCAGACTGTAGCTGCTGTGACATCCCTCACAATTTCATAAAAAAAATTGTTCTAGTGTGTTCTCCTCACACATTTCCTCCTCTTCTCTTTACCCTAGATGTGTTTTAGAGAGCGTTTGCTTTAACTCGTCCTCAGCGTGACATATTAAGTGAACTTTCCCTCCAGCTGCGTAAACACATGAGGCTGCACGCTCGTAATGCAGTGTGAGAACTGGTGCTGGGAACACGGTCGCAGTGAAAAATCTGAATAGGATTAGAACGCAGGCTGCTGTTATCAGACATCTTTAATGTGCATTACCCAGATCCCCGTGGATTAGGTGTCTGTCGGCGCAACACTGTCATAATTTATGTTAATTATGATTATTGTGCCAATAATCTAATGTCACGATCCTATTATGAAGGAGGATTTAGGTTACTGATGCCCTTCAGATGAAAGCAGATGCTTGTGTTTTTTTATGCTGCCTCTAGATGGCCATATTGGTCATGTTGTCTCTTGAGTATAATGTTACGTTTTATCATTTCATACAACTAGACGATGGAAGCTTGTACTCAACTTTAGACTTTCTAAGTGGGTAATGGACTTGAGTTTGTTTGAATATGGCTTCAGGTACTAAAAGCTTCCCACAGTGTCCCTACACTGTCTCTTCTTAGTGTCTTATTACAGTACAACATAATTAAATCCACTTTATTGAAAACATTTTGATCCTTCAAATCCCAACTTGGAACTCATTGCTTTTTCTTTTTTTTTTTTTTACAACTTCAGTTCTAAAAAATTTCCCCACCTGCCTTTATGGACTGTCCATGCCTGGACACCACACATCTAATGTAGTGGGAACAGTAAGTGGTACAAACATTCTGAAACTCAGAAAGTTAATCAGCAACAGATGAGCAGTAAGTTTTTAGGCCCAGTTTTCACAACGCAGGTTTTGAGTGAGATTTTGGGTGTTTGTGTACATGTCAGCAGCACACATTTTCTCTAAAACCATTCATTCATCCATTATCTTAACCTGCTTCTTCCTTTCAGGGTCACAGGGGTCACTGGTGCCCATATCCAGCAATGCGAGGGGCGGGGCTAACCTGGACAGGTCTCCAGTCCATCACAGGGACACATAGAGACAAACGAGACAAACAAGAGTTTCCTATTAGCCTAACAGTCCTGTTTTTGGACTGATTGTTCTGCGCTTTCAGGAGAAAGCTGTTTGTGCCGAAGCAAATCAACCTCATCCTCGATCCAAACCAAGGTTAATTTATTCACAGACACATTTAGGATGTAACAGTTTTCATGCTCAAGACTGAATTATCTGCGTGTTAGCAAAATATTTATTTTTTTATGACGTTTTTTGATTGGTTTTCTCCTGAGTTGATGGTATCTATGTAAACCTGAATGAAGAACAACAGAATTCCCACAGACAGTCAAACTGGCTCAGGGGATTACAGATAGATCAAAATAAAAGTCCTAATCAGCCGAGCCCTAATCATTAAAACATTTCTGTTGAACTAATTCGGCCTCACATTATGTCCCGTTGCGACAGACATAAATATCTGTGAGAATTTAAAGGGTGCACCCCCCCGACCCCCCCGCCCTTTCCAAATGATGTCCTCTCTCGCAGAAGGCCATATGGCGGTGTGCGCCCCGCTCCCGCTGCCAGCCCCTGCTCTCCGTGCGCAGCCTAACAGCTTGCCGGACACATAATTAATTTGCCTCAGCGTCTGCCATTTATTTTCCAACCTACATTTTGTTAATTGGACAAAGACAGTTGAAATCCTGTGAACGTTTCTGAAATTGTTAAGGTCACTAATTGTGTAGGATTTTCCGAAATAAGGCTGCCTGTGGGGGGGCTGTGGTGGCACTGAGGAGGAACTTTGTGTTTTTTATCTGCCTGCTGCCAAAAGTGATGATGATTTTGTCCCATGTTTATGTCTAGAGTTGGATTAGTAAATAGCTCATAAACCAGTGGGCAGATTTTAAGGAAAAACTAAAAAAAATTCATCACTGGATTGAATCTACCATTGATACAATTTACCCCATTCAAGATGGCCGCCTCGGCTAAGCGATGTTAGCAAACTCAAAAATGGCTAAACTTCAGCAGTTTTACAAATAGTGGTGCTAAAATTTGGTGTGCTAGTTGCTTAGAGGCAACCCCAATATATACTTTGAGAGCAGTCTGTTTGCTCATATATGAACAAAAGATAACTTTTGTCAACTTTGTCTGTCTTTTAACAAAATATCTCATAAACCACTGCATTAATTTTAATGGAACTTACAGAAAATCATCATTGGGTGTACATTTACAACCGATTACATTTTGAAGTCAGCCCAATTCAAAATGGCTGCTCACAAAATATCTAAAGAACTGCTGAACAGATTTTAATGAAACTCACTGAAATCACATCCTGAAAGTGGACAACGTGCTAACCCTTAAAAGCCTTTACTAATGTGCTTCCTGCAGTAGAAGAGGAACCAAATTAATAAACGATCTGTCGAAGATGCATCCAAAGCAGGACAACTTTGTGTCTTTCAACCTCCGTCCCATAACGTCTCCTCCTTGTTGTCCTGTGTTGTTTACAGCCGGAGTCACACTGACACGGACCCTCACACGTTTTTGTTTATTTGTTTGTTTGTTTTCTTGTTGCTCTTTTAATGCACCAAGCAACAGCAGAGCTGAATCAAACTTTGAATATAAAGTTAATCAAGTTGATTGACTAATAAATGCAAATTTTATTAAGAGTCAAACGTGGCAATAATTTCTTTAATGCCTTTTTTATGTGTTTGTTTTGTAAACATCAAAGGAGGATTATGAAAGTTGGCTACGTGATCAGTGATAGAACATCACCAGAAGGTGATAACTAGATGTTTTTTTGAAGCTGATTTCTGGTTTTATACCGTTTTATGTTGTTTTTCTCTGTGGATACAAAGGTAAATGAACAGTTGAGCATTCATCACCCAGATTTTTAGATATATCGTATTATGTTGAGATATAAAGTCGAACCTTCCCCATAATATCTCTAGAACTCACAAAGTTTTAACATTTTTTGTTGTTAGTGGTTTAGATTGATAAGAAATGACAAGCATGCGCTGAAACCTTTGTTCATGCAAAAAGGTATTTGCTGACCATCGCAAATTAACATGTTGATAACTTATTCAAAACATACAACTAACTTACACAGACTAACTCAAACCTTACTGTGTGGCAGGGTGCAGTGATGCTCAGGTATGACCGTACTACGTTTTTTAGCAGGATATCTGGTAAACGGACATGAAATATTGACATTTTTGTGTTTTCTAAGGACAGGTGACCGTGGCAGCCATCTTTAATTGTGTTGGTTCCAAAAGTAAATTAATTTTTTTTCTCCCTGAAGTTTCATTCAAATCCATCCAGTTGTCGATGAGTAATTTTGGTAACACACACACACACACACACACACACACACACACACACACACACACACACACACACAAGCCAAAACATAGTTATCCTCTGTTACCTTTCGGTGGTGGATAGCAAAAACAGAAAAACAATTGATAGTAGATGAAAAGCTGAGAAATAAAAACAGCAGCTAAATCTTATGAGGCTCTGTACATCAGATGGTTTTTCCTGTCACAGTCAAGACATTTTTTTTCCCATGAGCGCTTTCTCTGAGGACAGGTTTGACTTTATGGAGGTGTTTAAGCTCACCGGCGGCTGAGTGAAAGTGGTGTTCACGTCGGCCCTCAAACAAAGCCTTAACTGGACGTGTTTCTCCTGGCAGCAATCCCTACTGCAGTTATTCACCTGCCGAAGCCCCCACAAAAACCCCACCCAACCCTCCACCTCCCTGGGTTCTTTCTGCTCGTTTCTTTTTTTTTCTTTGCCGCACACTGATTTGCAGGAGCAGATTAATCAGAGCATGGGGGACCTTGATGATTTTTTATTTTTTTTTGCAGTTATTGTTCCCAATTTTAGCAGCATCTTTTATTGTCTTCATTATTCATTTACAGGAGGGGGATGGGTATTTGTTTAGGGGGGGTCAATTATGCAAATGATGTTGCACCCTCTTGCAGATTACTCCATTTGGTCGCTATTGTTTTGGCGAATTTAATTAATTAATATTATTATGCTTGTGTTTTTCTCTTCGGTTTTCTGAAGCTTTGTTTCAAGTTTCATCAAGTCCCTCTCTCCTCCAGCTGCTTCCAGCCTCCTCCCTCCTCCCTCTCCGAGCTGGAATCAAAGGAGTCTGGGACACCGAAGGGCCCCCTCTCAGTTTAATAATTTTGAAGTTAACACCTCGCTCTCATCTGCAGGCTCAGAAAGTAGGATTTGGAAAAAGGCCGACCACATCCAGCCTAATGACCAGAAACTGAATTAAAGTTGATTCAAAAAAATTGACATTCAATTATGTGGCACGTAATGATATTTTAATCTCTTTTTCTTTAATTTTCAGGAATTGGTTTTTCAAAGGCCTTTTGTCTGGCAGCGACACAGACGGACTGAATAAAGAACAGATTGGTGTTAGATCTCCATGATGATAAGGAAATGAAAGCTTTTATAGTTCACTTCGCTCACAGGAAAAGCCTCTGTTCCTTTATTGGACATTTCAACCTGCTTTTCATCGTCACCATCTTTTTCCTGACACGATAAGCAGCTAATTTCAAAAATGCAATATGTTTCTACTATTTCTTGGTTGATAATACTTGACTGTTTCAAGTTGTAGGTGTAGATGGGCTGAGGATGATTTCATCATAGTGATAGAGATCTCTTCATTATATGTATGTACGGCCGTATGGAAACTTAAAGTCAGAGCATTCTTTGAAGGATTACATATCAGCTGGAGTTTCTAAACTAACATCAAATATTGAGAAATGATGGAGTTGTAGCTATTTTGATCAAACCATATATTGTGAATGACTCTCAGTAACCACTACATCCAATTTTTAATTCAGCATCTGTAAAAGTGACTATGTTATATCCATTATTGAGTTTTTTAAGGTTCGTTAGCTGTGTCAGCCATATGACATCTGGTTAACTCCAATAGTTAATCCATGTAGCTTTACTGCAAGTTTCACAAAAGTTTACGTCGATATTTTACTTACAGACACTTTGCAAAATTGTGCAATCTCACCCACTTACATCCAAATCATCTACAGCACACGTGTCAAATCAAGATCAATTAAACAAAATGACATGCAAGGTAAAAAAACAAAAGACTTTACCTTTGGGAGGAAGAATAAAACTTTTGAGCATCACAAGCTTATTATGAGACACAAAAGCTCACAATTATAGTAAAATATTGCTCAGAAAGACTTTTTGCAGCTAGTTTCAAGATTCCATTTATCATGTGAGGCTTTAATAAAATGTGTTGATTGGTGAAAGCAACAAGTGAAGTTTAAACACATTCTGTGTTGATAGATTAGGCTACAGCTACTGAGTTCTGCTGTCTGTCAGTTAAAGAAAAGCTACACTTCAGACCTGATTCAGGACTCTCGTGTTCAGTGACACCTAGAGGCCACTCTGCAGAGTGCAACCAACTGATTACACCTTCCACTCATCCCCATTGTTCCATTCGAGGCTACAAGTAAAACTGTTGGTTAGACCTGAGAAGCTACCGTTTTAGCCATTAGCTAATATTTTAATAACTTTAAATATTAGCTATTTTGCTGCTTTTAGCTGGGGCTTTGCTGGTTTTAGCTTTTAGCTAATGTTTTGCAGTTTTAGCTATCGTTTTGCTAATTATAGCTTTCGCTCTGACTGTTTTAACTTTAACGTCTCAATTGAAGCTTTTTATTAAACTTGAACAAAGTCATTCAGCTCTCAGCGTTAATGCTGTCGTTTTACAGACAATGTTTATTTTTACAACACAATTCCGGGTTGTTTGGTTTCATACCATTTGTGAGAAATCCTAAAGAATTCCTGCAGTTTGTGTGATGCTCATGCCTTTCCTCACCACAGGTTACTGGTGGAATTATGCACCAACTGCACCAATTAAAACGATAGACGGGGTCATGAGACAGCCTCATGAGCGGTCTCGTGAAGGGTAGCGGCTGGTTCATTAGGGGTTGAGGGGGGTGGGTCTGGAAAAACATAACCCGAGGAACACTTTGTTGCTGATTACTCATTGATGTTTCCCTGCCTTGTGGGATACTTCTATTTCTGACAGTTGCTCCTGCAGTGGTTGTGTTTAGCGGCATGTCCGGCGCCACTCGTCATGTTGGCCGCGGCTGTGGCTGGGAGGAACAGCTGTCTGCGCTAACGAGGCCGTAGACGAGCAAAGAACGCGGCAAGGCGGTGGCGCCCTAGCAGACCGGAGCAGTGCTCAGGCTCCAGAAGGCCCCGGGATACGTAAACAACGGCTTAATGAGAATGTGTGCTATTACTGTAATTAACACAGCTCACGTCAAGCACTGTCAAGAGTTTCAGGAAGCTTTTCCATAACATTGGGAAGGGTAATGTGCAATGACCACAGGCCCACCTACCCCTTCTGCCTCACTCATCATGCAACATTACAAAACACCAAATACAGGAATTGGAGAACAAACCCATACAGAAAAAAACAGCAGGCAGGAAATTCATTAGAGCCATGTAACTGCTGAGTCATACTTTATTACAATTTACACGGTTTGAAATAGAATCGTCTTTATTACCCATTATTAAAAGATGTTTGCTCTTGCCTTAGTGTGTGTGTGTGTGTGTGTGTGTGTGTGTGTGTGTGTGTGTGTGTGTGTGTGTGTGTGAGTTACCAAGTTATCTCATGCATCACTTGGAGTGAACACAAATCAAGATGGCTGCCACCGCCAACTGACCTAAAAAAAAAGTATATAAATATATAAAAATAATAATAAATAAAATTTAAAAATGTCTCAGCTTCTCTGAAACTCCCATAACTTGTGAAAAGATTACTGGTCCGGGTCTGGGTTTGGGGTTCTCCTTTTCACCCGATGGCTGGCTGGAGTCCTGTTTGGGTTTGTCTGCTTTGAGGGAATCTCAGTTGAGATAACCAAATTGCTGTAGAGCCTTTCTTGTGTTTGATTTCTCCTTCTCCCTGCCTCCTGAGTTTGTGGATAGACATTAGCCTAGCCTGGAGGAAAACTTTTCTGTCTTTTGCCTTACTCAGGTCAGAAAGTCACAACTAATAGTAACTATTTGACAGAACATCGCTTCGAAAATGCCAAGACTGTCCCTTTAACCTCAAAGTAAATTCTGGATCCAGGAGACATGGTGTGGTCAGAAAAAGCAGCTCTGTGAGAGTCAGATGATCAATGATTCTGCAGCACTCGGTACATCTTGCTCATGTTCTGCATCTTAGTGTCGTTTTAATTAGTGTTGAATTATTGAAGCTCAAACAGCCAGTGTTTGCTTTCGACTCTGGGGGTGACGAGCCGCAGAGGGCGGAGGATGTTTTGGCCAACAGGCATCAAGTTTGTTAGGAGCATGTTGTCTTAAAAAACTTAATCTCCATGACAAGACCATATTAATGCAAAAACTCTACTCAGCAGTTCTGGCACACCTGCAGTGGCACCAGTGTCTTCATCCCTTTTATTTCTAAATTTGTAAGAAAGAGTTGAATTTGTGAAAAAGGTATATATCTTATTTATTTGGTGTGCTGGGGCCACTCTCCTGTACTGCTCGCAGCACCTTTTCTCCTTCCCCTATCTCTCATTTGCTCTCTCCCCCCCTCTCCCCTACACATTCTTTTCTTCACAGCAAAGCAGGCTACGCATTAATGAGTCAACGCGGAGCAGTATTATGTTTAATTAGGTAGTTTATATAATGAGGTGTTCATTTCTAATGGAGGGACATGCTGTGAGCAGCACATCTGCAAGAATAACTCAGGCAATCAGCAGCACGAGGACCCGTGGAACTGCAAATGAGACTTACTTACTCAGAAATGAATTATGTCTCAGTGCCTTTCCCAAAGCCCATTAATTAAATCCACTGGCATCAAGGTCTTTTTCTTAATTTCATGTACCATTAGCATAATAAACACAATTTGAGTTAGCACAATGTGATCAGTTTAATGGATGCTATTTATTTTGCTTTATTATTTAAAGCTCTGGTAATGGGGGAAGAAACATAAATATATCTCCATGGTTCTCTCAGTGGGAAAAAAAAACCTCCCGTTAGGGCCTCGGTGTCGACGCCAGATGCTCCTTTTCCCCGGCTCTATAGGTTTGGACAGTGAGCAGAGCTGTGCTGCACGGCTTCGATTTGAGAACTGCGTGCTTCGGCTTTTCATGTTTTATTTAAAACGGGCCTGGGGTCTTTTCGTGTCACAGTCTCCTTTCTGCTTAACCACCCGGGCCAGTCCACCGCGTCGGTGCAGTTCTTTGGCTAAACAAGCGGAGAATTTAAAAGGCGTTTTTATACACGTGGGACATTTTGAGGTGGAGGAGTAAGGAGTTCTTGTGCGCCTTCATTGTAACAATACAAGGAGGGCCTTAATGTATGGCAGCGAATTTGTTCTGACCTTAAAGGGGGGAGGGGGGGACCCTTGAGGTGAGATATGATTAGCGTTATTGTTAAGGACAGGTACATCATTAACTCAATGTACCCCGAACGTTGCCAAGTTCCAGGCCCGCTCTATCCTCTGACTCAGACACTGGCACAAGACGTAATCTCTCCTCAGGAGCAGAAATGCACTTAATCATCTACTCAAGTTTCAGGGACTGCCCCCGAGTGCTCTCTATCCAGCCGAACTACAGCGGCTGCTCTGCAGAAATCTGCAGCAGCACTGGTCTGAGCGCCCAAATTAATTGTCTAATGGGTTAGGAGGTATGGAGTGTCCTACTTCACTGCCGTGGAGCAATAATTTAAATAGTGCCAGGTGAGGACAAAGAGAAGTTGTGTTTCTGTCCCCCCCACTTCCATTTCTTTGAATAGAATATATCTTTTACTGCCCCAAATACTGTCAGGCCGCGGCCCCCCCTTCCCCCACTTACTGGCATCCAGGGGTTCATTAGACTGTCTAGTTCCTTGAAAAGGGAATTACAACCAGCAGCTTCTTGTTACTTACATATGTGACCAGACAGCCAAGCACTCAGGCAGGGAGGTGTGTACACCACAGAGCAGCATCACACCGCAGGTACTGTGAGACTGCAAGCTTCGAAGGCAACTCAAAAGATGCAAAAAAAAAAAAAAGAAAAAGAAAAGAAAATAGGCATCCTTTTAAAAGGAGGAAAGACTTTAAAGTAGATTCTCATTTTGGGCAATCTAAGTGACCAAAAGCCAGGCCGTTACTTTGGCATACCTCATCCTAATGGACGTAAAAATGGAGTGATTGAAAGAGAACGGCTCCATGTGTCAAGTGTTGAGTGAAAAACACATGACACCAAAACCCATTAGTGTCCTCTGAGAGACAATGCCCAGAACTCTCCCCCCTCTCTCTCCCTCCTCCTCACGCCAAAGTCAGGGTGCTGTTTCTGACAAAAGACACTCTTTCAGCAGCAGATAAAAGGCCCATGATTAGCCCAGGGGTTGAACTCACTCTGCTTCACGCTCCAAAAAAATTTTTGGAGGCAAAATGAGAACTTGAAGTGATGTCAAAGTGCGGGATAACGAAAGTGAGTGTATTTTTTTTTATTCTGGAATAGATCTCAGAAAGTTATCCAATTATCATTTTTCTCAAAGAAAATTTTACAGTAAATGCTGATGTTCAAACGATTTTATTTTTCCATTGGCATAAATTTAGCTTAACCATTTCAAAATTTGATTTAGATTGAAATTTTTGTTAAAATGATTCTTGGCTTTTGCTTTTTCATTTTATTTTTATGCCAATGACAAGAAAAATCAAGAACTAAAATAAATTTAATTCAAAACTAGAAAATTAGTTCAATTTATAAACTGAAACACAAGTGTCTTTTTACATTTACAACAAAATAAAAAATGTTCATCAAGTCACACAGACGATATCCCAAAATACCAGAAATTATTTGGTGCTTTTTGCTTCATTCTCACAGACATTTGTCGTACGGGTATCAATTAAAATATACTTTAAGGTCATAAAAGAATAATAAATATGCAATGTGGTGCCTTCTAAGCTCCAACAGCAAACCCTGCTCACATACTTCGATACATTCACGCAAACATACGTAAAAAAACCCTGACAGCAACTGGATCACAGATCTCCAAGTAGGTCGAGGTGGTTTCATGATTCATGACTTGTGTGGAGAGAACCTGTGTGACACAGGCAGCTACAGCGTGACAGGTCTTTGTGCTGAAAAGCTCCATATCTCCTGTCAACACAAGGCCACTACAAAGACAGTTTTGAAAAATATTCACTCAGAAACGCATTTTTTAAAAAAAACAACAAACTGAACTGAGCTTCAGTCTCAATCAGTCAACAATGGTTTGACTGTTGGGCATTTTGACACCGTCTATTAAGAGTGTTTGACACAAAAAAGGGATGTATGTGGATCAATAGTGGGGTTATGTGCTTATATTACCCTGAATGTTCTTCTAGTCACTGAGCGGCGCCATGAGCTCATAGCTAATGACTGAAGATCGATGGTCAGAAACTTGCCTGTGGTTTGTTGCAGTGTTATGTTTACCACACAGTGGCTGATGATGGCTGCACCGCTGACACGCTTCACCTCAGGGAGAAGGAATGAGCGCGGAAATACATTTTCTGATGGTGATTCCAGATTTTTTCTGTCTTAGATTTTTACCTACATGGTAAATTCCTTAAAGAATTCAAACAGTTCTACTTTAAGTGTTATATGTATATATTTTCGAAGCGTGAATCTTTAAAACTTTTTAAATAAATGAGTCAGTTTGGTAAAGCTGTTATGATTTTATGCCTATTTTTCAATAAAATGTCTACTGTCTTAGTTTCCAAATATACTTATTTTATTGCAGCTCTTTCTAGCTGTAATCCTGGGATCAGGGATCATCTAGTTGATAACACCAACTTTTGTGCTTTTTAAAAAAAGTTAAAAGTCTTCCTAAGATATTGATGAATTTGAATGATTGTAATTATTATTATTTCAAAATGTTTGTGCCATTTTATTTGTGAAGTAGTTGTGATTAGTTAAAACTAAAAATAGACTCAAATCTAAACGTAAAATTCAAATAAAACACTTGTAACATGACAAACACCACATTAAGGAACAGTGTACTATAGTACTAATCGTACATGTTGGACACGTCTCCGGTCCATCAGCACCGTTCCTGCTCTCACCTACAGCTGAAGCCACACAGGCCCTTGCTTTTGACATTTGGGAGATTTTAATTTGGACAATCTCCTATAAAACATATTAAACCACCTGGAACACTGTTAAAAGAAGCTTAAAAAACATATAACTGCACTTTTCCATTCAACAGTGAGTCTTACTGAAGGCAGATTGGAAATGACGCTCAGTGTCACCATGAGCTGCTGCGGTTTCAGACCCCGAGCCCACATTCTGACACACACAGATCATTCAGCCCCCCCGCCCCTTTTTCTTTCTTCAAATATGGACTTATTATTACCTTCCCACAATAAATTGCTGTGAAGGGTTGGGGAAATGCTGCTCCCTGTTTCTGTAACAGCAGCTTCTCAGATATCATTAGAAGGGCACCGTGCAGGGGGGACAGCAGATCAATGGATTCCGCCACAAAAGCATTAGTACGCTCCGTGTATGATCAGTTTACTGAGCAGCACACCGCCTGCCCCCGCATACCTTACTGGAAACAACCGATGCATCGTTGCAGTGAAATTAATCCCAGGAATGTGCAGTGACAATCAGATCTCCACCAACTCGAAATAATTGTATGGATGACAAAAAGAAAATACATACACAGAAATAAGCTAACGGCCTAGCATGCGATGAAAGAATGCCCATCCCACGCTGCCTTTCATGCTGACATTTTACACTAAGAGCCTCTTATGTTAGGAAATAAAGGGAGTTTACAGCCATTTTACTTTGAAAATAACATTACACACAAGCTCACGCAATGTCATGCTCAAAGTACATGGTGATGACTCTCAGCTACTACCAGACTGAATTTGGTCTCATTGTCTGTAAAAACTGACTGAGTTACTGCTGTTTCTGTGTTGATTAGATGTAGAAACCACTTTGAATCTAAAAGACTCCAATTACAAGACCGTTTGTTGGCTAAACACCCTGCAGGAGAAAGCAGTCAAACGTACGAACGTCTCAGACGGGCCTCAGCTTGGAAGACGAGAACAAACGTGGAGCAGATGCAACGGTTCTTCTTCCTTCACAGAGCGAGGTTGCTTTATTTTACCAGTATGGTCCTAAAATCTGAGCTGGCACACAAAATCTGTCTCCTAATCTGTATATACCCACAGCTCGTCTGTGGCGCATTGATTAACCAAACAGTCAGAGCAAACTGTGACTGACAACATGTTGATGTTTGACCATCATGAGACAATCTGTGATGCTGCAGACGTGATGTGAAACATATTCCATCTAGAAATCTCCATCACAGTCAGAGAAATATCATCAGCAGGTTAAGCTATATAATAGATTCTGAGAGAGAAAACACAGTCAGTCAGGGAGGCTACGATGTAGCTTAGGTGTACGATGTAGGTGAATGACTGCAGTGTGAAGCGTTTTGGAGTGCTATACAAGTACAAGCTATTTACGGAAACTCAATAGTTATTTCTTTTTTTTCTCCTAGCCTTTTAAAATGATTATAAAGGCAGTTTAAAAGCCAGAGTGGGGCTGTCAGAAAGGACTCACCTGTCCTGTGATGCGTATCACCTTCCCTCGTGTTTTCACACACAAAGCCTCAGACTTTAAGGTCAGATCAGCTGTTTGGGACATCACATATTTCAGAGTGGTGATGCAGTCACAATGACAGAACCTGCAGTCTGAATTAAAGGTGTTCTTGGTAGAAATGATGCGGCTGCATTAGATTAGGCAGCAGCTGTAATCTGTCACTGAGCTGCTGCTGTTTAAACTGATGTAGCTGCTGCTGTTTGGACACACGATTGGGGAGTAGAACGGGACTCATTGATCCGCTGGTCTTTAGCTGATTGAGTCAGATAATTAAAAAGCCTCTTGTATCAGTTCCATTAAAGGTTGTTTGCGTTGTTCCCCCCCTATTTTTCTCCTTCATGCTGTTCCTGAACAGTAAAAACTTTGAGTTTGAAGCTTGTTTCTGACCCATTTTACTCAAAATGACATCATAAAAAAGGCTTTTGACATCACATTTTGTGTGTTAGCAGCTGAGACTGATCCCCAACAGACTAGGTTTGCCATGAACTGTTTGGAGTGGTGGCTGACTTTTTATTAGCAAAACATGTTCACAACCACTGGACAGTTTTTAATTCAAGACAGCCACCACTGACCTTAGGATCACAAACATGGTTGGCTTTTTTGGTCACTTTGCAAGTACTTGCCTCAGTCAGTGGTGTGGTTGGAAACAAATGTAGATGAAAGCTCACAGAACCTCAGGAATCCCAGGCAGGACCAATACTAAAGGTTTGAAACTATCCAATAATCTCCTGAGGTGAAGGTGGAGACAGAATATAAAGAGCTAGGCCAAGGGTGCCCAAACTTTTTCCCCAAGAGGGCCAAAGTAAAAATCCATCTGAGGGCTGTGGACAAATGCAATATTTTACATAAAATACAAAAATCCTTTTTTTTTGTTAAGCTAGCAGCCAGTGTGGTGGAACATGATTTTTGTTTGTTTGTTTGCTGTGCACTTGGTGAAAGTTTGACAAACGCACGGACAGCAAAGGTTCATGGGGCATTTCATAAATTGATAAAATATAAATGTTTGTGGTCTTGTAATGTGTGAAAATCTACATGTGTGCTTAAATCTAATCTAATAGTTACTTTTAATTGCTTGTATTTCATGTTTAATCATAATATAATTCAAAGATAAAGTAAGACTTTCTACACTACAGCTCCTCTTATAGTCATTGGATTAATGGATGGAATGACACAGTGGAACAAGAGTGTTTCTGCACTGGATGATAGGAAACTAGTAACCAGGGCAACTGCTGACAGGCCCAATCAGTTGGCATGGCCCTGCGAAGCCATCTGATTTTTAAGTTTTTCAAGATGGCTTGGTCCCTGCCCAAAAACAAGTCACACCAACACCAACATTTTATTGTCCCAAAAATAAAATCATTTTAAAACATGGATCACATGACTAGGCAGATATATGTCTGTCACAGTTTTTAAAAACGGCTTTGGAAAATGTTTGTTCACATTTTCATTGATGAACAATAATGTTTGAGAAATGACTGTTATTTAACAACATTTTTATTTAGCTTTTACACAAAGCTGACTTTTTATTTACCTTGTTTTTCTGGCTCCATTAAAATATGTATCTTCCATCAACTGTTAAAGGGTTATAACTAAAATTGAACTTGGACTGAGTGCAGTTAAAAAGTTAATATATGAAAAATCTCTTCTTTGATATAAAGAGAGAAAAACTGAACATTTTCTACTGTCAAGTCTCAAAGAGGAGAAAAGAGATAAATTAATAAAATCATGCATATTTACAATCACAGCTCTGAAAACTGTATGAAGTCTGTGTTTTCAACATTTGTTACATCTCTTTTTTTTTTTTACTTATAACTGGCTGTTCGTGCTATTGTTTTAATGAATAGATAACTATAAATTAAGATTTTAAAAGTTAGTTTAAAACTTTTTAAACTTCTGATGCCGTAGCAGATTAAATGAACCAGTTTGTTGTTAGAAAACACAATTCGAGATAACTTGAATCAAATCCAAGTCTTGCTGTAGTCTTTGATTTGTTTTTAATGAAGGCTCTAATCAGGAAAATTATATTCAAAAATTTTATTTGTGCATCTTTGCTAAGTTGAATATGAGAACCTTTAATAAAAGAAGGCAAAACAATAAATAACAAACATTATGCAAAATATATAGTAAAGAACCCGAGTTTGAAGTGAAGTGGAGCAGCTCGAGTGTTAGAGTAGAGTTAGCTATGTAGTGGTCACCCCAAAGGGGAAATTGGGGTCACCTGTCTTTGCCCTGGGCTCGGAGAGCCCCCTCAACAAGAGAC
>JAVKLF010000083.1:17299485-17310515 GCA_034783495.1 Millerichthys robustus
CATAAATTTTGCCCAGAGGCCTGACAAATGGCCTTGGTAAATGTAGCTGATTTTCTGAAGGCGGGCACTGGAGTAAAAAAACTATCAATACAGCTGCAAAAGTGAATGTGACTTCAGACCATTGCAGAGGGCGGCCGACAAGCATCTGATTTTTAAGGTGATGTGGGTCTTTGCCTAAATGTGTCTCTGAGAGCTCTTAATAGCTGAATCTGCTGTCTTTTCTTCTCTTAATTTCACATTCAATTATTGCAAAATATTCATTCATTATATAATGTGTAATAAATACTCTTAAAACTAAAAACCTGCTTCTTACTTCCAGCCAGCTGTTCTCAGATCAAACGAATCCGGGAGGATCAAAAGGTGAGGTTACGGAAATAAAATCTCGTTGGTCCTAACACTGCACAATTTTTTTATTATAAACTCTGCTATAATGTTTTCACGTTTCAATAAATTGACCTGCAGAAAAATCAGCCCACACTTTATATTTCTTGTTCCTTTCATTGTATATTTCCACTCCTAAAACATAAATTATGAAACAAGCGTGTCACCTCTATAATAACAGAGGACTGTAATGATGCACCTTTAGAGTAAAATGCCTGTGAAAAGAGAAAATGAAAACTTTACAAAACACCTCAGGTTTGTCTCAGTTTATGAAACTGTAAACTCTTCTTTGGCTTCAACAAAAGCGTGCAAAATTGCCATAAGTATTCTTATCAGCCCTGCATGCTGGGACACGGATCCTAGGTAAGTTATTTCCCCCTGGGAAATGATATATACGTGTCCAAACAGGAGATCTAAACATGAAAGCAAAGCAAGGTTATCTCACAGCCCTCACTTCTTTTATCCGAAATACGCCAACATCAGGAAGAGAGATGTTAATTGTGGAGTCTCTGCAGAATTGTATGGTCTAATTATCTTCGGTTGTTTGGCATTGCATCATCTCAGGCTGTGTATTTGCATAATGAAGATTTGGAGTCAGAACCCTGTATTGCCAAGCAAAGCATACAGGAGTGAGAATGAGGTGACTTCTGGAAATCAGTATTGAAAATGTTGATTCAGGTCTTTAAAAAAGAAAAAAAGGAAATATGACTTACTTGTATTTTCAAGCCTAATTAAATTAGTAAGGAATTCTCACTGTCTATAGTTTGCGCATGTCTGAGCAAAACATATTTTGTACGCTTTTTGTTTAAAACTTTGCCAATAACGATTTGGAGCCAACTCTGTCAGTTAGACAAATATTCAAAAATGTATTCATTGAATCTCAACAACTGACACAATAATGAAGCCAACCCAACTCAAAATGTCTGCCACAGCCAACTGACATCAGAAAACAACAATGTTATTATATTTTCATAAATTTTCCAGATATTCTGCTAGTAGATGAAAGTGATTTACAACATATTTTCCAAATTCTTCATTTTTGAGAAAAACGTTTTGCCTAAAACTTTCACTTATGGAGTCAACCCTGTCCAATCCATAAATTCGACCAGACCCTGGACCTTCTTGTTGTGAGGCTTTAGTGCTAACCACTGAACCATAAACAGGGAATTCTGCAATATTCTGAGGGATTGAGCATAACATTATTTTCAAGATTTATATTTTTAACATAAAAAATGGTCTCAGTTTAAACAATTAACATGAAAGGCAACAAGCAGGATACACACCTTTAGGGAGAGCTGGGCCTTTCTTCTTTTGTCTTCATTCTTGGTTATTAACCATGAAAAGATTTAACACAATTTTTTTCTGAGGTGACTTTGATCTAAAACCTTGTGATGTTCTTGTTCTGTCTGTGTCCAATCCATTGCATCACCTGTGCAGAGTCTCTCAGGTTGGTGTCTCTGACGTTGCGATAAAGGACACAGTTACAGGTGGAACATTTGAAGGTATCTGTCCAGGGACAACAGGGAAAATGAGAAGACCAGACCAGCTGTAACGTGACTAATAGCAGATTACAGTTCTTTTCCTGCTACAGCGGCTTCATAGCAGGATAACTAACCCCTGGAGCTCTCTTTCGCTGTCTCAGCTCAACTCCATCCTCTATCTGGGGACAGTCACCTGCAGAGGGGCAGATGGTCTCATTCCTCCCGGTGGGACACGCTCCCTGCCTCATGTGCAGCAGTGCTGCAGAGCCTCTTCTACAGCAATCTACCAGGGCTGCCTTTTCTCAGATTCATTTGACTGCTTTTAATGCTATTTCCATAAATGTTTTGGTACATTTCTAGTAAAAACAAACTGGGACGAGGAGCATTGAGTACAAATGCTGAACAAGTTTGGCAAAACCGTAGAGTTTTAGATAACTTAGCTTATGATACAAATATGTCCCAGTGAGATGCACAATCAGAGCTGCTGTGAGTTTTGTATTTTTGTTTTTGCCTACAGCTTTCTCAAAATGGTTATCGTTTCTAAAACAAACAAACAAAAAAAATCCACACTTGTTTATACAATAAACACAAATACAATATATGGTACTTTCAAACTTTCTAATGTTATTAGGTTCTCCTACACTTGCTGAATCCATTTTTTTGCATCCATACCTGCAGAGGAGAGCTGGGCTCATTTCTGTTAAACGATTATTGTCCAATATAAATAATAACAAATCATTAAATTCCCTTTGGGATTTGGGAATTCTACTTTTCTAAGTTTTTATCTGGCTGTATTGCTTTGATTATTTTTGCTTTTATTTTTGCATGATTTAACTTATTTTGTCTGAAGTTAATTTGGTGTGAATCACCATATGAATTTTGTCTTTAAAAGTACTATAATAATGAAATCTACTTACTCTTCGCTCCACTCAGCGACAGTGAAATGTTTAAGAAGTTCAGATGGGAGTTAGTTTTTCATCCAGTTAGAAGGTAATGACAGAAGCTGAAGCTAAATAAGCTGATAAAAAGTGCTGCATTGAGTGATTTCCAGCTGTGTTGTTAGCCCAGCACCCAACATTTAACTGTGCTACATCCATTTTTCATGGAAGCATTCATTTCAAATATATTCTAATGTTTTCAATGGCTCAAGTTCCCATGCAAATTGTGTCCAAATATGGATCCTCCTCCTCATTACAGCAGGCAGGCATCTATATGCTGACATAATGAAGACCCCGCAGAGACGGGGGTGTTGCTGCTATAGGGGTGGAGTGTTTGGAAATGATGGCTTCCCTCAATGGGAAAAGATGTGATTAACATTTCTGCTTTTTTGATTTTCTTTAATGTTGTTTTTAATTTTTAGTGTAACTTTCCTTGAAAAGTTTCAACTAAAAATGGTCTGAAGTTTTTATTAAGGTTTTCTTTTTATTTCTTGTATCATATTTGGATATTAACCGTTTTAGGACATACCCAAGGTTTGCTGTTGACAGAGTTGAGACAAAAAGAGTCAGATGCAGAAAAAAGAAGGTTGCTTCATTGTTGTGTTTTTGAGTTGTCCCGATACCAGTTTTTCTCAAACCAAGTACAAGTATTTCAGTATGGGTACTAACAGATACGGAGTACTTACTGTGTTAGAACTTAAACATTGCAAAACATTGCACAATGACTTTAAAAAGACATTTCTTTTATTTAGAACAAAGTGTCTCCTTCCTTACAGCCCCTCTGATTGGTTCAATCAAATATGCAGCAGGATATTTACTGATGAAACATTTGAAAATAAATACAAATGAAAAACATTTTAACTTTTTCACTTGTATACATTTCTCAAACATGGAACTGACAAACCTTTCACTTAAAAATGTAAACTGTCACAGATTATATGGAGTATTGATACCAGCATCCCAGTATTAATACTGGCTGAGACTATTAATATAAATTTAGTTTAGTAATTAACTGATATGAGGAATTTACAAAAGCCAAGTTTGTATTTGCATAACTGTTGCAACTGAACAAAGAAGGGCCTTTTAAAAATATTAAACAGAAATCTGTATTAATGTAAGGTGCACCTGTTGTTTCTGCAAAAACATCTACGAGAAGAGAATGAACTTTTTATTTAAAGGAGTAAAACAAACACAAACAACTATTCTCATGAAAACATGGTGCGATGTCTTTAAAGTCTATCCTGACTTATTCATTAGATCTAAATCAGGCTCAGATAAAACCTTAAAAAGACTCATAATAAAACAACTATTTCTTTTTAATTATCACAGCATTAGTACCATATAAAGGACAGAAGACCAAACAGATTACCTTTTCAGTGAGCATGTGTTTAAATGTGGGGGAGGAATTCTGGGAACTCTTTGGAGATTAAATTTTGCTAATTGCTATCATCCATCAAGCATAACATTCATAAATGGAATAGCCTTTGGACATTTAAGATAATGCTCAACTATTATGATGGATCACAGTTTCAGTTCTCATGTTCAATTTGTTTAATGTCTGAGGTAACAGTTTAGCTCTAATCAGTTTTTTTGTATATTTCAAATCACTTCAAACTCCTGAGGCACCGAAGCCTCTTGTGGTTCCAAACGGATAAGAAATCAATGTAAAGAATCTTCAATTTTAACACAAAATCCAGAACTGATAAACTTGGTGGCTGTTACTTTTTCCATCTGAATTTAGCTGCTTTCTTCACATTTAACTCAACGGTTTTGTGGCTATGAGCTTAATTTGATTTTTAAAGTAAAATTAAATAATATATTTTCAAAGAACTTTTAATGTCTGGCAAGATTACAAACACACGGCTATGTCCAGGATGTTTCCTAATAAGTCAAGAGGGTCTAGTGACTTCATCTGCTGATGAATATGAGATAATTTGGTGGTACAGAGGAAGCTTTCAGACACTGAATGTCACTGAACAAGACACCATAGTTATTTTCTCCATCTGTCAGTCTTGAGGATTTACTCACTTTTCACTGCTGAAAAATGTAAAACTCTTGCTCACAATTCTCTTCTGGAATCTCTAACATCTAAGATTTGTCTGGAGACACTTAACTGAATGCACAGCGGTGTAATGGGGCTTTTTATACACTTAAAAATAGTTCCTTCTTTAGTTTTTAAGACTCCAGTGTGAATAGGATGCACTTCCTAACACCTTTTCATCAAAGCTATTTATGAGCCCTCACTGAAAGTCTATCCTAACAAAAAATCCATCTAACTTTGAAAACCTTTAAAAAGGTTTAAATGTTTCATAAATATATTTGTCTGTTTTCAAATCCTGCCGTGATACAACAAGAAAACCACACATTTCTTCAGTTTAGCTTTCATTAGACGTCAGTGTCGATAAATGACAAGCAGGTGGAGCTGTGAGCAAAGTAAAGCTCACAGAAGCACTTGTTACATTACTTTTAGTTTTTCAAACGTGACAGACAAGGGTTGATGCAGCACTCCCAATCAGCCCTCCACACACATTCTGCAGCGCTACGCTACACAGCTAGCCCTGTGTAACATCCAACAGGGCATCTCTGTATTGAATTCCACACAACTCCAGGCTAAAATTTTCCAGTTTAATTGATGCTTCTTGTACTTTTCTTGCCTTTTCTTGTGGATTCTGACACCACTGTTGGTTAGTGAGCGCAGCGAGGGGGCTCTAGTCTGCAAGTGGCAAATAATCAGAATAATTTGGGTGCTGCGTGAGCGTGTTTGTGTGGGGCGATGGCCTGTATGTACCGCTTGTCATTTTTTCAATTACTCGAGCTGTGGTTAAATGTTCATTTTCATCAGTCAGCCCGGAGCAAAAAAACTACTGAGCCCCATTAGGTTTTACCCACAGCCTCGCACTCATTAGTTCTCTCCGGTCAGACGAGAATGAGCGAGAAGCTGGAATGGCCCCTTCTAAAGAGGTCAGGGTGGAGTTCTAGGCAGCCATGGCCGAGATTGTTAAGGACTTTCCAGCCAGTATGTTTCGATAAGAAGAACTCTGAGGAGACTTGGGTGACCTTTTTAAAGCCAATCAACAACACAACCCTGTCTCTTTTTATGTCTCTGCCTGTGCTTTATCTCCCTTTCTCAAATGTAAAAATCTGCTGCCCTGGTGGAAGAGCTGATAAACATGACAAGTCAAAACTCGGGGTTAGGTTTAATTCTAGACTCTAAGGAAAGTGCATTCTCTCCTCGGCTAATAGGTACAGAGGCTTTTATCTTCCCTGCTGCATCTAGAGTGGTGCTTTTAGACCAATGCAGGCATCATTTAACCAGTGTCCTCTGTTTCCATTGACCTGAGGGATCCTGTCTTGATTTTTGCGCAGCTTTGGCTCTGCAGCTAAATGGAGGTTGCAGGGAGATGGCATCCATTATTGAGGTATTCAATTCAAATGTCACCGTTTTCACTTGGCACTGTTTTTGTTTCTCTAATATTTGCTTGAGGCATGCAGGATGAGGTGGGGAAGATTTCTTTCTCTTCTCTTTTTTTTCTGTAGCTTGTTGTCTCAGAACCGGGCAGAACTTTTCAGTCAACATCAGCCGAGGACAGATGCAAGGTGACACCATCGTACGTCCCTCCACCTCACCTTGCCCTCAGACACCTGGATGTTCGCCTGCATGGTTGGTATCCTCCTGAGCACAGGCCTAAAACAAGGCTGATTATAACTATTCATCATCCGGCTTCCATTTAATTGGACCAAAGGTAGATTGCACATAGGGCAGCATGAGTCTCTCAGGTGGGTGTGGACAAAACGCTGCTCAGATAAGCGCTGAAAATACTTCAGTTGCTCACATGGAATAAATCCACTTTCTTTCCAAGTGCAGGTTACTTATTTGGCCACTACAGACTCGACTTTCATTACCCGGTTACCCTCCTGTCAGTGTAATTCATTCCTATCATCCCTCAACCCTGTTGAAATTAACAGGTAATTTGTAAATGTCACTTTGGGTTAGACACCTCATTTTCTTCCTTTTCCAACCATCCAGCGCCCATGAGTTAATTTTTTCTTGTCTTTTGAATACGATTTTCATTCAGAAATAGAGTTATGGTCTACTAAATAAATGAGAGTAATTGATGCAGAGGAGGAAGGGTGGGGGGTTGATTTACCGTAACCTATTAGAGTTACTAAATGACATACCTTCTAGTTTTCTGTCACTTTTCTTAATGCTGAAGTGGTTTTTTTAACTCCTTTGAGAAGACAATTCAGATGACGGGATGAGATGTTTTTCCTCACTAAAACGTCCACCCACACGCAAATATTGTCACAAACCTTAAAGCTCAAGTCTTTTGTAAAAAATGGGATGGAAGTTTCAACCAATTGCCAGAAAAATCTTGTACATTTTTGTGCACCTTTACAGTTCAAGCTTGGAGGAGAGGAGAATGTTCCGGGAGCCCAAGGAGACAAGAAAAGAAGAAGAAGAATCCAAAAAGAATGGAGCAGGAGACAGTGGAGAGTGGGCAGACAGGTGAGTCTGTAATTAGGTTGACTGAACTGAAAAGTTCTCACAAATATAAAGCAACAAAGGAGTTGTTGTCATCAGGATGGGCGAGAACTCGTTGAACTCGGCAAAGACGTTGAGGAAGCAGTCATACCAGAGCTATAGGAGGAAAAACACAATTATGTTATTCTCAGAGCTTTTAAAGAACAATCTAATCAAAAGAAGTAATACATTTACTTTAAAAAATAAACACATTTAATATCTCCATTTATGACTGAAATTAGACATATAGGCTAGACCCATTAATCGCTGATTCTTTGTTTAAAGTGCTACATTATCAACATCCAAGAAACAGTCAACTTAATTCTCCAATCAGTCAGAGCATCAGCTAAGTGGAATTCAGGAGTGATTTTTACTGTGATGCACGCTCTCTTCCAGCCTAAAAGCCACGGTGTGATTGATAAAAAGCAGAATTGGGAAGACGTTTCCACTGCGAAGAGGCCTCCCTCATTAAAAAATGTGGCGTTCATAATAAAGAGGAAATGGAATTAGAACTGAGAGGGATGAAGGGGAGCAAACTGGAATAAATATTATAAAATCTGAATCGGTTACATCCTCTTCCTGCCACAGCAGAAAGTCATTATGTGGGTTTTTTGGATATAGGTTCCCCATGACCGCATATTTATTATCTATCTAAATAGAATCACTTACCTCTGATGCTGCCTCTGATAGCCAGTTGCTACACATATCGGTTCCTCCCGCTGCCTCCGCCAGCCGTTTTTTACATGAGGCCAAATGATTATGCGCGCGACCAGACAGGACAGCATTTTGTCAACTTGATTTCTGATTTCTAAGGAAAAATAAACAGCTGTGGAAAAGATTTTTTCTTTCACCCTAATTGTCTGAATTCACACTGTTTAACACCTCTGAAGGGAAAAAATAGGTTTGTGTGATTTCATTCAGTATATTTTGGAGATACTGGGAAATTCTTTTTTGCATTCTTGCATTCTTCACTGTACCGTATTTGTCCCTGTAGTGCACTTCAGCTGTATTTTTTTTCCTGTTCTGCCTTTGTTCAGGCATTAAGACTTAAGGAAACAAATACATGTATTATGTTTGGTGAGGGGGGATGGGGGGCACAGCTCAATGCCTATTCATGAAGGAGCATATTCAGTGCTGAAAAGCATGTATGCACATAGGTATTGGCCCATTTGTCAAGCCAGGAGGGCTAATTATCTTATACCGTGTGATATTGTTTTCAAGCCATGCATTTCATTTTGCAACATTAAAACACACGTGGCCGAGGCTGCAGAATTGGTTTCCATGAGCATGAATGCATTAGAAAATTTTGGGAGGGGACGTGGCATTAGAACTCCACAGGGATATCAGCATGCTGCACCTCTTTCAGTTTGTCATTCATCTTCCTCTGCGAGGGCGGAGAAAAGAACCAGTGGGTAGTGACGCCTTCAGCCAACTTGGCAGGTTAATGAAGGTAATTTGATTTCCTACATAATGGCTGCCCGTGCCACACAGGGCTTAATTGCGCTCGGCGTCTGGTCGTCATTTCGTGGCACCAGCCGAGGCCCCGCGTATTTCCTGAAGGTTGTGCGCAGGCAAACAAGTTCCTGATTCAAGTGAGATGGAAGCGATCGCTCGGCTTCATCTGCTAATAGTTTATCTTATTTCCCAGGCAGCTGTGCGCTCTGCTCTCAGTGTGACAGCGGCAGCTCGCTTTTAGTGAATCAAGCCAGTTCATTACTGCATGGCAAACAAACACCTCTGTAGGCCGAACAGTCCTGGGATGACTCAAAAGAAACACACTGGTGTTAACTTTGTCTCATTAGTTACACCTTGATATAATATTTTCCTGCTGGAATCTGTTTTTTGGGTCCTTTTGCTGAAGCCATGAGGCGTTTGAAGTTGCACAAAATACATCCTAGTTAGAAGATTGTGTACAGCGTACTTTTACCTTATTGTTAGTACTGTTATTAAAAACTGTTTTGAGCTTAGATTTCTGATATAATTTTCATCCTTTGCCCAAGCAACACAGGACACGTCCACACTGTAGAAACAGATTTTATTATAGAGATGACATGTCTTTGTAATTTGGCCTTTATTGAATTTCGCAAACAATTTAGAAAATCATCTGAAAGAAACACAATTTTAGCTTAAATTAAATCACACAAATGTTAAGTACAAACCCTTCTAGAATTAATGCCACGTTATTTCTTCTCATCCTATAATTGGATACTAATCAGAATTGCTAATTTCCTAAGATCCCTTCATTTGATCATTATCTCCAAAGCCAATGTGGATATTAAGGGGCATGTTCTTTTATTCTGCCCTACAATCTAAATGGATCTCGTCTCAAAGCCTCAAGGACAGTCTGTGATGAGCTTGACTAGATACGCTCCTGATTTTGTACAGGGATATCTGTAAATATCGAAAAGCCAAGATCTAATTAAGCTCATGTTGCAATTATTAAAAATGTTTTTTTTTACTCTAAAGACATTTATTACTATTCAGATAGCATACAAAACAGTGTTGTTATGAAAATAGTTGCAAAAGTCAAGTAGCGGGTGATTGTAGCTTCAACACTGACACAGTTTAGAACAGCACCGCTAACTTCAATATGAAATTTAAATAATGCCAGTGAATAGTCCAAACTGAAATAACTGAAAGCAAAGGCCAGAGTTTGAATGTAGATTTTTGCCAGTGAAATTCCTTTTGTGACCATCACACAAACTTGAGTGTGATGGTCATAGAACAGAAAACATTTGATTAGACTTTTTGTTTTAATATTCATTAATCCTTTGAATGGAAGGAACAGCAGTTGCAGCATCATCTGATATGATCACAGAAAAGCTAACATTCTCTTTGTACGCATTTTGCTTGAAAGCAACAGAAAAAACGTCTCATTTTGAGTGAAAGTCAGATTTACAAGATCAAAACAATGATGGTCTATGACTATGAAATTGTTTAAAGAAGCTGAAATTTAAAACAAGCAGAATACTAGAAGCTAAAATGAACAAAACTATAGGTGAAAGCTAAAACTGACAAAGCTGTAGGAAATTATAAAATAGCTAAATCATAGCTAAATGCTAAAGTCAGCACACAGGAGTTAAATGCTAAAACATGCAACACAGTGGCTAAAACCTAAGGTTTTTTAAGGCCCTAATGGCTTAATTTAGATTAAAGCTAAAATTAGAAGATATGCATCTAAACGCTAAAATGAGTACAAAATTTGGAATAAGTAAAAAGCTTTCACACATACTAGTAAAAAGCTTTTAAATGTTTTAGTATGTATGAAAGGTTTTTGCTAGTATTTATGAAAGCTTTTCAGTCGTGTGTATGAAAGGTAAAGCTTTTTACTAGTTTATATGAACAGTTCTCACTACTTTGTATGAGAGCTTTTGAGTAGTTTGTATTAGAAGTAAATGTTTTCACTAGTTTATGTGCAATGTTTTCAGGATAGTATGTGGAAGAATTTCATTTCATATGTGTATATGGAAGTTAATTCTGATTTATGTCCCTGCTGGCACCCGATAGCATAGAGCCCTGCCTTGTATACAGGTTTGATCTGTTCACGCTTGGCTCTTAACTATTATCACACAAAGTTTTAGCTCCAGACAAACAAATACACTCAGTCACAGGTAATTACATGTAGTGCGTTATCCATCCATCCATCCATCCATCCATCCATCCATCCATCCATCCATCCATCCATCCATCCATCCATCCATCCATCTA
>JAVKLF010000083.1:17365142-17378401 GCA_034783495.1 Millerichthys robustus
GAGGTATGTCCCAGTGGGAGACCTAAGAAATCGCTGATTGGACTACAGCTCGTTTTACTTTTGAACCGGAAGTTATTGCATTGACAGATGCAGTGTAAATTGGGGGTCATGCAGTGCTCTTAGTTTTTATTGGGGACAATGCTCAGCTACTTCTACACCAAACTTTAGCTCATTATTTTGGCATGGTTACAGCCAGTTTTGTGTTTTCGAAAATCCCTTTGTTGTGATAGGCTGTCTTGATACGAGCTGACTCCAAAAGTTAACCAGTTGTGAATGTTATTTTAATGATTACTCTCTGATTGTTTTAACAAAATCCATTCATTTTGAGATGTTTTGCTAACAGAGACATAAACATACAGACACTGACGTGGTCAAAGACTTTGTTGCTGCTTCGCTGTCGGCATATTTGAAATGCTGATGGTTGGTGTGACAGTGGAAATATACGAGCAGCTTTGCAATTAGCACGCAAAAACCTGCCACATTGTCAGAGGCCCTTATGCTCTGTGTTGGCGATAATTGTCACAGCCCCTCTCTTTTATTACAGTCTGTCATAGAGTCAACCGTATTCATTATGAATCCTTATCTGCTTGTGCTTTAACATTTCCCAGATGGGACATTGGTATCATAAGTTAATAATGATGTAATAAGGAAATTAAGACTTTATCAAAAAGGACTTCATTTTAGAAGAAGTCAAAATACACCACTGCATCAGATGATCCTGCATGATTCCATCTGAATGTGTAAAAGATAATTCATCCTATTTTATAGCCACAGAATATGCAAATAGCTGTAGAGAGCAAAGCTGAAATTAGATTTTGGTTTAGCTTAACTAATCCTCTTTTAGGTTTGATGTAGAAGGAAATCTCATTTTCTGCTCAGATGGAATCTGAATTTCTAACCTACTAAAGAGAAATCAGTGACAGGAAATTTAAATTTGTCAAGTAAGATGTCAGAATATGAAAATCAGCTCTGACATTTTGTGTTCTTATTTAACGCAGCAGCAGGAAAACAAGACTAAATATGTTATTCTTAAAGTTTCATTAAAATCCACTTTTTAAATAAAGATCTATTGGTATCTCCATCTTTCCTGGTATTAATATATAGCAGTGGGACTATTTTTTTAAAAAAGCTGGAAAAAATACATGTAACTATCAAAAAAGAGCGCCTACATTTATAGAAATTGATTGTTTAAAGTTAATCTTTTGGATCCTAAAATCATCAATATATCAACACATCTGTGTGAACTTTAAAGAGACGGAGGCGGACGACTTGCTGTGGTGACCCTTAAAAAAGTAACAGCTGAAAGATGGGTTTTCAATTTAAAAAAATAATAAAAATTGCAAGAAGTTAATTTAACAACCGTAAGAAAAAAATTTGTCAAACCTGTAGATTAAAAAAAACATTCATGGAAGAGTAGACTTGCATAAAAAACTAAAATAAATTGTGTGTTGGCTGATTGCCAGCAAAAGAAAATAATGTGATTACTGCTTCAGAGTGAGGGTGACTTCATTATGCTTTGATTGTACCTGTGACATCCTTCAGTTATTCAGCTTATCCAGATGATGACAAAATCCAGGAGAAGTTTGGACACATAAGCATCAAATTGTTCTAGTCGTCTTCCTAATAGGTACAGAAAATTGAAGAAATTAGAAGAAATTGTCTCTCCTCTATTAGGCAATTTGTTCCTTCACGCTTTAACAATACCTGCATTTGCTGTATCTCAAATAAAAGTAATGCTTGTTGCTGCTGTCTTAGATTTTTTTTAAGAATTGGACCAAAACACAGGGACAATTTTAGCCATAAAGGCAAAATGAGGCTCAAGGGAACAACAGGTATGGTTTTACATTTTCCTTCCTGGTGACATCCTCAATACTTTAAGAGTTATGTGCAAAAGTTGTGGTGGATAATGCGTGGTGACACAGACTTCTTGTCACATTTTTTATCCCCTACTATCCAGTCGAATTGCATTCAGATCACACCTCCTCAGGCAGATAACTATTTCCTCAGGATTAATGTCCCAATTTCTGCATCCTCCAGCACATCACAGTTAATGACCTTGATTTAAATCACAAGATGTTTGTTGAAACTTATATTACTTCCAAACAGGAGACTAGATCAGGCTTTAGGCATTGTTTTAGACTGGCTTTGTGCAGCGTTGCTCTGGCCTATAGCAGCTATCAGGGAGATAGGCGGTCGCCTCCACTTCTGCTTTGATTGATTTGGTGCTGTTTACCAAGCTGAGACATGCTGCTCATGCATACGTGTCTCATCCTTTATATCTTTATATATATATATATATATATATATATATATATATATGAGTTTAAATCCACAAAGTCAAATACTTTGTGCATCTGAAGCCCAAAGAGTGTGACATGCCAAATAATTCAAGTGGGTTATGTTGCGTTACAAAATTGACAGGTATGATATGCTGAGAGGATGAATTAAAATGACTGTAAAGCCTATGCTTTCAAATGTTCCAGTAATTCTAAGGATTTAGAGTTAAGATGACAACATCACAAAAAAACTAAGGGGTAGAAGTTGTGAGTCAACATGTGTTAGAGCCTAAAAATGATTTTAGGCTTAAAGCAAGAAACGAAAACTAGCAAAGTAATGTAAAACTGACTTTATTGTAAAGATTTAAATTATGGCTTTTTCATAAAGTATTCGAAAATTTTTGGAGATTGGATTTGTTTCATGACAACAAAATCCACTTTATATAAATTTATATCAGGGATTGAAGATTCTCTCTTTGTGGGACAAAAATAGTTGGATTTGTTTGAAGATGGAGCCTGAGTCATTTGGAGGACAGTTACTCTGTCACCCTATTATGTCCCATTGGCAAAGTGACATTTTGACAATCATGACCTTTAAAGGAATGGAACACGGTGGGATTTAAAGGGACAGGAGACTATCAGGGTTGATTATCTTCGTTTCACAATCCTGTTTTTTCTTACATTCTGTGCTGTACCATTGTGCTTCTGTACCGTTTCGTAGTAACGTTCGCATGTGCGAAACGGACAAGATCTTACGCCGTTTGATACCAATTTAAAACAATTCAACATGTTCAGAAAGCAGATTTATTGCTTAAAATTATTTGTGAAAAATCTCATCTATGATCTTAAAGGAAAGCTTAACATGAATCAGTTTAGAGCAAAAACGTCAGGTCTGTATAACTGTGTAAATTTACCATTTGCTCAATCCAATTTGCTCAATCCCAATGGTAACAATGAAGAAAATAACATTTAATAAATGTACAAAATCATAGCCGACAAATAAATTTTACTACAAGAAAATAACATTTTAGCAATAAATGCAGATACCCTAAGGTTTTTCTGGACTCAGTAGGTAGCAGTGATACTTGTGTAATTAAACAGTTTTTTGGGGTAAACATTGAACAAGACAAGTTGAACAAGTTGTGAAAATCCGTTTTAGCTAGACTTAAAAAATAAGTGGCATTCATATCAGAGGTAAATGATAAAAGTCATGAATCACAAGCTGCATCTACAGGCTTTAGCCTTAAGCGACGTGACTAACAGAAAATGCTATGAAAGTCTTTAAGACATGAAAAAACGTATAAAATACATGTTTTCTAATAGCTGCAAACATTGCCATCTGGACTTAATAAGGCCTGGGGAGTCTGATTAATGAGCTGGGTAACCCAAGTAAACTGTTGCAGATGTGAGATAACTGCAGCTGCACATTTACCAAACAACTCAATTTAGATGCACAGAAGTTAGTCTTAATATGAGGGGTGATAGGCAGTTGACCTGTTTCATCGACTTGAAGCTTGTAGGTGCAACCAATGCCACCACAGTCTGCACAGTGATATGCTGTTAAAGAACAAGATTCTGTAACACATAAAATACTCTTCTAATTTGATTTCAGAGTAAAGTCCTAGCATTCCTTCAGGAACACAAACAGCCTGACGCTTTTCATGCTGAAGCTTTAGACTAAGATTGATTTACGATGAGATATGAGCTGTAACTTCAGCTACTACCACATGACATTTTACTGCCAATGTCTAAAACTCTGTGTTTTTGCCGTTTTTGCCATTTTTGCGCTTGTTGTTTTTGATTAGCTATGGTGGCCATCTTGAGTTGTATTGACTCCAAAAATTAATTAGCTGTAAATGTGCATCCAGTGATTCCTTTCTGAAAGTTACAGTAAAATCTGTTCTGTGGGCTATGAAATATTTTGCTACGGACAGACAGGGTTGCCTCCAATAGTTACTGCTACAGTTTTAGGCCAAGATCTTGTACAATGAGTAGAACATGATTGATATTTAAAATGTTTTGCTAACAGACAGAGTTATCACCCCTTTTTGCTTTTCGACATTCAACATTTTAAAGTGGGCTCTTTCTGTTAAAGAGAGAATGCGTGCTGACACGCAACCAGTGACAGACTCACTCATTCAGACGACACAATCATCAGTGTTTGAAGTGACAGCTGCAAAGAATCCTCATTAATTGCGTAAAATAGATTTCTCTCTGTAAAGTGACAGAAATGGTGTAACGGTGAACTTCATGGGTAGCAGACATGTTGGATAATTGGCTCTTTACAGCAAGGTTAAGGCATTTTAAAGACATCAAATTGTTTGGTTGTTTTTTTTATCTTCTTTAGAGGCAGTTCAGAGTGCCAAAAATAATTAGGGCATTGCTGATTGTTACGGTCCTTTTGTCACACTGCGGCAAATCAGACGGCAGGGAGGATGTCAAGCAAGCTTTGAGTTTCATTTTAGCTAAGCAGAACTGATGTAGCTCATTACTAACTGAGAGTTGTGCACCTGAGAAATTCTTTAATAGCAGACAGAGTCACTGGAACAGTATAAAGGATTTAATTCATTCTTGCAGGAAGGGGACAAGTCAAATATAAAAGTTCAGAACTGTGACAGAGAACACACTTCTCAGTTCTCGCTTATGTTTACAGTTCCCTGAACGTCTATAGTCACTTATTATTCAACGAACACTAGTTCCCAACTGAGCATAGTTTCCTGACTATAGTAGTCCCAGACTACTCAACAAATGTCAGAAGATTTGGGATTCAAAGAATTTGGTTGGTCTATCCAGAGCTGGGGTCTTCCAGTCAAGACACCCTAAATGCTCCCCCTTGCAAGGTTTTCGGGCGCTTCTTCTTCCTCTGAGAGATGTCAAAATTCCGGACAAGCCCCCAAGTTGCTGAATATATTGTTTCTTTATTTTTTATATCTCTATCTAAGACTCAGAGATCTTCAAATCAAAAACAGCTGGTGGTACCTGGGACTTTGTGTCTGTGAAAGGTGCTAAAAAAATAAAGTTTACTTACTTACCTGTTTATAACACCGTAAAACAATGAATCAGCAGCAGATTTTGGTTTCAAGCGCTTTACTTGCATGCAAAGAGTCCGGACAAAGACCAGCTATCTGTACCACAGACAGATAAGTGAAGTGGCTGAAATGACCAAATCCTATAATGGCTAGAGAGAGCCGGACTGAAGGACAGCACAGAAGTACTGATGGCAGCACAGGAGCAGGCCTTTGAGCATCAGAGGAATAGAAACCCAGATCAACCATACCAGGCAAGATCCCAGGTCAGATCCCATTCACACACACACATAAATGTATATACAGTGAACCCTTGCTATAACACGGTTCACTTTTCACGGTCTCGCTACTTCACGGTTTGCATCGTGCATTGTGTTCTGCATTCTTATTGGCTAAACGGTCTATCCTCTTCTTCCCTACCTGTGCGTCAATAACGTTGTGGTTTAATATGTACACGTACGTAAAACAGCTTGCCAAATTTAAGTTTGCAAACTCTCTTGCAATTTCAAGTTTGTATAAAACCCATAATGTCGACAAAACGTTCTGCACCAACAAAGGCACTTGCGGTCAGGCCCAAAAGGCATACAAACATCGATGGTGGCATGTCGGTTTATAAGAATCTTTTTGCCCAGAAGAAAAAAAGAGCGACAACAACTACCGACAACTATGTTCTTCTCTCGAAAAAACGCACCTGCACCGCGGACTTTAGAAGAAAAAAACATTACAGAGCCGAGTCAGGATGCAGCAGCTCAGTCAGAAAAGCAGTGAAATACACCTGAGTCACTGTTTGTCCTGCTGTACTTTGTATTGTTTTTCATAATCATTTTTTTTTTCTCCCGCTCTGATCCAATGACTCGAGTCGCGGTGGGGAGGTGCTGATCTCCACAATTTGAAGCCTTCAGTTCGTATTGATGATTAAACAGTAGTTATTTGTAAAAAAAAAATGTTTATACAGTAATTTTATTTGTTGAAGAAATGCTTGGGCCTGTAAAAGGGGTTTGTTCTTTGGTCTCAATGTATTATGGAGTATTTTATTGTAGCTATAATAATTGTAAAAAAAATTAAGGTTCCTACTTCACAGATTTCACCTATCACGGGTTCTTTTTGGAACGTAACCCCCGTGAAAAACGAGGGTTTACTGTATACTTGATTAGCAGTCTTTATCCTTTGCTTGTAAAATCAATTTTTGACACAAAAACAAGAATTTTTTTCTTTTGAAATAGCTGCAACTTTTATCATCTGGGATCAAACATTAATTGCCATGCCTCCTCCTCCTCTCTTGCTCAGTCCTTTCGTTCAGCTGCTTGGGGACCTTCGTATTATGCCGCATTGACATGGAGAACAGTCGGATGTCCTCATTCTCCCTGCTAGCAGAGCATGTCCCAACTGTTGTCAATTTATCAATGTATCGTGCACTAGTGGGCACAGTTTGAGCCACCATTAGGACAGGTGCCTCCATCCATCATGGCCAAGTCACTTATTCCACCTTGTCAGGGGAAACTAAATGGAGCTTTTGAAGAAATGTAAACAACTCTCAATGGACAATCAGAGGGCCCACATCAACACATGCAACCAGAGAGCTGGGTACAGAGAGAGTTCAGTCTCCCATTAACATCCTGGGGCCTCCTGTGCTCACGCTAATGTTTTCCCATATGTCCTCTTATTCAGTGGTTCCCAACCTATTTTCCTCAACCCCCCCCCCCCCCCCCCCCCCCCCCCCCCCCCCCACCCCCCCCCCCCCCCCCCCCCCCCCCCCCCTTCCAAGCCAAGTTGAGCCCCTCCCTTCCTACTCCCCACCTCTCCCAAAGACACGTTATACCGTTATCTCTTCATCCAAATAATAAAATAATAAACTGAATAGTTACAAACATTTATTTGGAAATGGAAAACAAAAGAATTGTAATGTAATTATTTAAATTTACCTGTTTTGGTGATTTTCAGAAACAATAAGCTGATGTTTTTACAAACTCTGAGCAGACAAGGTTAGGGGCCCCCACTGTGCTCTCTGGCGCCCCCCAGGTTGGAAACCACTGCTCTGATTGTACTGACATAATGATCCGCAGCACATGAGCCCAGGGTGAAGCTGCAGATTAAATGCTTCAAGTTTTCTTCCAGCTGAAGACATCTCTTTGTCTTCAGATGACAAACTAAGTTTTTTAGTTTCTTCTAGAATAATTTTATTGGTTATTTTATCTTTATTCCCTGCTACCACTGAAAGGTGAAGGTGGATGATATTTTTGATCACGTCTTTGGTTTTTTGTGCTCTTGCATCTGTTGCTAAAATAGCTCAATATCTTTTCTTGAAACATTCAGAAATTAACAATTGAAGGTACATGTACAACTCGGTCAGCTCTGTTCAAGATGGCTGCCACAACTGCTTAAGTAAATTCAGAAAATGCAAATGTGATAATTTGATGTGGTAACAACTGAGTTATTCTCAACACATGCTTCAATCTCCAATACATCATACAAGAGTTTATAATTTGACAAAATTTTGCACAACATACATTAATTTGCAAAGTTTGACCAAATTATCTTGTTTAAAACCCTGCAAATGATGATCTTTAGCAGAAGATTTTAGTTTAAAACACTGAAAGGGATGTAGGCAATTGGCCTTTTATTTATAAAAAAAAAATTATTCTGCTGTATCCTACAATAGTAGTGGATTTTTGAAAATTTTAAATAAGAAAAGATTACAAACATTATTTTTTCCCGTAAGAAAGATTTTTTCTTTTTTTGCTGTTCTTATTTCATCTTTTAAATTACGAAAGAAGCAAATGTGTGAAAACGTGTCAGACTTCTATGGTGGCATTTATCATTTAACAGTTGGAATTAATAATGCAACAATAACAAAAACATTATGCATGTATTCACTGTAGGAGGGAACATACCATCTAATAATTTGTGTCTAGAACATTTGCTTTACTGAAGCTGGTTTTGGAGAATTTCATCTTGACAATTATAATCTTATATGAAGTGCTCTCACCCTGAGGGATGTGCTTCATTCATTTTCATTAGACTGCTTCACAATGCAGCCAGAGGTGAGGGGAGCCAGGCTTTAATTAAAAGACAAAAAAAACCTCTGTGTGTGGGGTGGGTGGGGGGGTGGGGTAAGCAAAGCTGTTAATCAGTCCCCACCAATCAGGCAGGATAATGACGGCTCAACAACAAACAGTAAACAGAATGAAAGCCCTGGAATTTAGTAAAGGAATGCATATCGCCTGCTGCCTTTTATATCAGAGGCTAGACTAAAAGCTTGTAATGATCAAAGTGAAATAAGTTGTAGCTGTTTTGGTCAAACCTTGAAAATAACATTAAGTGTGTTTTCATGCACAGCAGCTAGGGCATCAACTGCCTGGAATGGGGGGGCACCAAATAAATCTGGTTCATAAAATAAAAACATATTTATAGCAATCATAATAATGATATATTTAAGCATGTTTAGTTAGCCTACATGCAATACGAAACTAACATACTTGTTCAAGAAAAAGAGGAATCTAAGCTTTGTCGTCAGACCCCTTTTCCAATCTCCCAGTAGTGCCAGAGAAAGCCGAGTGGTTTGAGTGATCTTTGGGCACGAAAAGATCAAGGTGAGCAAACCTAATTTGCTTACTTTTCCTTGAAAAAGTCCCTTAAAGCTACTTGACGGCTGAAGTTTTGCGCCTGCGCAGTTTACAGACGGAGCGAGGCTTGTTACCGTTTCTGGTTCAACGTGTCAACGGGATGTTTACTATTTTTTGCCGTTAGCTTCGTGGTTCGCCGACACATTGCGCGTCTTTCTCTGTTTCTTACAAACAATTGAGAAATAAATTGTAAGCCGTGTATGCAGATGTCAGGTAACAAACAGTGTTAGCTCCATTGGTTAGGTACGTTGGTTAGTTCCACTGGCTCTGTGAGTTAGCTCCTATTTGCTGTGTGGTTTGTTGAGAATAAATGACTCATTTAAAGACTAACAGTGGCAAAAAACGCATTTTGTGCTTCACTTATGACATAAGTAACAAACACAGACACACAAACACACCTACAGAATTACAATAGGTAAAAAGAGCGCAAACTGTCTGATGTTGATATCCAATCCAGATATTCAACAGAAAAACAAATAACTTGACAATCTGTTTCGTGCAGTTTTTACACCACTCAACGTCTGTGTAAGGTGTATGTGAATTATTGTTGTTATGGCAACAAAACTAAAGAGAGTCAAGTAATTGCTCATGTTTTTCCTATAGAGGGTTACCAAATCAATGGTAAGTTGAATTTACTAAGAAGCCAAAGCCTGCTTTACATTTCAGCTCCAGACTCAAATTGTAAATATTACACGATTTTCAGTCCAACTGTGTTGTCTAAGAATAAGCAGCGGTTCCCAACCTATTTCCTCAAAGTTCCCCTTTTTTAATTCCAAGCCAAGTTAAGCCCCATTTCTCCCAAAGATGTGTTCAACCTTCATCTTCCTATCAAAATAATAAACAAATGAAATTAATAGTGACAAACCTTTATTTGTAAATGGAAAAAAGAAAGAACCCAATTATACAGTTGTAATTTTTCAAATGGACTTGTTTTGGTGATTTTTATAAACAAACACTAAACTGATATTTTTACAACCTCTAAGCAGACAATGTTTGCCTAATTTTGCACTGATAGACATGTTTTGTTATGAGTAATAATGAGAACGATAAAGCTTGTGCTTCCTATGTAAAATTCAAACGCCTTTTAAAGATAAAGCACTATTTAAAAATTGATCTGTAATCACTTGTTTGAAGCCAAATTTCATGCGCCAGTTCAATGAGCTCAACAAGCCTTGACTTGGACTTGTACAACAGGGAAAGGGCGCTTCTAAAATTCCAATTAGCTCATTGTTATTTTTTTCTTCACCATGTAAAAGCAAGAATCCAAGTAATATGTGCAGTTTATTTAGCATTACTGACGAGAAAAACCATGGATGAAAGAGTTTGGTGCCTTGCTGTGATGCTGCTTCTTCACAAGGATTGAGTAATAACTGGTTTTACACGAGCCCATCTGAGCTGGGAAATGCCTGTGGTGTGCACGATATAACAATTAGTAAACAGACAGTTCTGTGTATTTAAATGATTGTGGTTTTATATCAGACAAAGGCAAATCGTTTAAAGTGAATATTAAGTGGCTGCAGGCACAGAGAGAAAAAACTGATAAAGGCAGCTCAAGAATAGCCTCTTTGTAAAAATGATGTTGATCATTAAACAGATGAGAGTTAATGATGCTACACACAATTCTGAGAAGTTAGATCTATTGTTCGCACAATAATTTACTTGATCATTATGTTGCCATCATTATATAGATTATTATGTTGTTAGGTGCCGCTTAATGTTAAGAATAACATGAAGTCGTTCAGGAAAATGATTTTTCTTCCCTAAAAACAGTCATTGTAGCTGCCACGGTGTTTGTCAGCTTCATAACTTGCCTACTAGCATGTGATTTATAATAAATAACACAACATAATGGTGAGACAAAATATGAATATAGTCTACACTAAATTGTGTTTTTTTATTTTACCAATAGCAGGATAATTGTTAACCAACAGTTGGGAAGTGGTAGGATCAAATGGAAACACTGGATAAAACAAACATGGCAAACATTCGTCCCAATTGCGCCACAACTTCATAATTGATCCCCACATGCTAACATGTGTAGTATCCTCATTTACTTCTGTAAACAGTCAACTGTGTGATGTCATGTTTTCTTCTGCACTTGTGGGTCGCCTCAGAGCATCTGACTACAGTGTGCTATGTTTAGTTAAAGCAATTAACTTTGTATTCTAAATATTACTTTCATGATCGTAACAAAGTAGAATTGAACTCATACATTCATGCAACAACCCTGGTCCTTTATTAAGGACCAAGGCAGCAAATCAGCGTATCACACAATAAATAGATGATTTCCAAACATAGAACTTCAGTCTCAACTCCTAGCATGGAATTAAATGGCGCCAGATGTGTGAGTTTGACAAGAATCTACTCTAATGAGATGTATGAGGGGGCTGCAAATTTACCCGACCCCATGAAGAGCACTACTGCTGATTAGCTTCTAAGCTCTTGTGAGGTCAGTAAAAGCATTTTCTTTTTTCCGACTCTTTTTCCCCCCAGCCTTTAAAGTAACTAGAATAGTAATAGAGTAATAGATGTGTCACTGAAACTGTCACTGTCACTGAAACTGTCAAAAATCGATTCTAATAATTGTAGAGACTTTTATTAAAAGAATTTTCCTCAGTTGGAAAAATAACAACAAAAACAAGCTGCGACGTAATGCTTGCTCACCGTGAGGGAAAAAAAGGGATGAAAAAAAACATCTCACTCTGAATCTAGACATAAGGCACCTCATTCAGACACATTGTTGCGAAGGGAATTCAATTCAACATGAAAGTAATTATATCTATTATATTCAAACAAAATGTTGTAAACCTTTTGGCCATGCTAATCACATCTTCTTTTATTCCGAGTGAAGACTCTAGTTGGCTGTTTCTTTCCTTTCATATTTTATGTGCTTATTATTGAATTTTCTTTTGAAGGCCTTGATTATTCGCTGTCTGAAAATGACCAATAATTGCTACCCTACTGCTTACAAAGTCTGCTGAGCAGAAGAATAAAAGAGTGGTCGTTTCAATGGTCAATCAGCAATAAAGTACATTAATCATTATCTTATATTACATTTCTTGTTTTCTGCACGAAACATGATCCTGGAGGAATTAAAACGCCTCTTACCCTCCCAATTATCTGTGTGATTTGTATGGATACTCTAAAACATAATGCGAACAACAAGCATAAAATAGAATTAGGAGAAACGGGAGGGCTTTGATCACACACTGTATGCCTTCAGGAGTCTTGCCTGAGACTCTTTGATGTGAATCAGTGCATGAAAGACAGGTCCAATTGGCCTGGGGTCACTCTCACATTTAGACTCTTTAATCATGTGCTCCGTGTCAGGTGTGTAAAAAAAAAAAAAAGTATCTTGTAGTTTATGGTTTTTCTTTTTCTTCATTGCATGAGGCAAGTTTACTGTTTTAATGTTAAGTTTTATTATTTGTTGTATGTTTGTCTGGTTAGCAACATTTTTCATGAACCACTTTCTATATTTTAGTGATACTTGCAGAATGTAATTATTTTCTGCACAACTACAACTGATAACCTGTTGGAATCATTTCAATTCAAGATGACTGCCACCACTTCAAGTTTAGGAAACACTAAAAATGTCATCAACGCTTCTGTTTTTACAGACATTGACCCAGAAATTGATGTGGTAACAGCTGACACAGATCCACAACACACACAAGATATTTTTGGCCACTACTAACTATTTGTAGTCAATGCTGCCTGTTTGTTAACAAATATTGTGCTGAAATCAAGTGTGGTTGTAGCTTAGTTATTTACAACATGTACTCCAGTGATCTTATTGCGCTTAATCTTTACTGAAAAGGTTAGAATTACAATGTTGGAAAGGCTTTGAGCAAATTATCTTATGAACTGCTGGATTGATTTTTAAAATTTTTCAGAAAATACTTACTGAATTTATTGTAACAATTGAATAATTTTGGAGTTCAACCCAATTCAATATGACTTTCATGACTAAGCAACCTTAAAGTCTGTTTTTGTCCAAGTCAGCCCCCTCCCCTCTGCTGGAAGTTTGCTCAGTCACCAGCTCTTTGTCCGAGTCCGGATCCCGCAAGATCTGATGGGCATTACCCGAGCAGTTTCCGAAGAATCTGTTTAAGCAGATTTCCGGAGATTTGTCAGTCTCTAATTGCCTCAAATCTGATGGTCACACCCTGTCTTCATCCAGTAGGTTAACAAGGACTATCAGCCCCAGAGTACAGCTATTTCTACTTGGCTATAGTCTGAATCACGTCATATGCCTCCATCTCGAAGTCCCCAACATGACGTGATCAATCTTCATGTGCTTGGGTGTTTGTTGTTTAACACTGAAATATATA
>JAVKLF010000083.1:17427955-17451182 GCA_034783495.1 Millerichthys robustus
GTGTGTGTGTGTGTGTGTGTGTGTGTGTGTGTGTGTGTGTGTGTGTGTGTGTGTGTGTGTGTGTGTAAAAGAGAGAGGAGACAGACTGAGCTTGAGGGGTGAATTAGCTGCAGTAGTTCCTTTTCCTGTTGTTCATGGCGTTTTGTTAATAAAAAGCTCTAAGGAGTGCACAAACCACTATGACTCCTTTCTTGCATGCAGAGCGGTATTAAAGTAATTTGTTGCTGTTTGTTTGCTCAGTGAGAAATGCTAATTTTAGAATGTGCTCTGCGGGCAACTCACGTGGACCCCGCAGGTGACAGGGTCCCTGCGGGGTCCGGGTTGGTGACCCCTGTGCTGTAACGTCCATGTTGCAGCATCTAGCTTATTAGCCATCAGCTATGATTGATGTCATGGCTAAAAAGGTTGCAACTATTGATAACAGTTTGACAGATCGTGACATCGAAAATGACCAGACTATCCCTTTAAGGATGTCTGGTGTCACAATGTGTGTCCACCACTTTGAGCATGTAGGAGACAAAAGGTCAGCAGACAGCATGTTGGATCTTTTGCTGGGAAATCAAATTGCTTCGGGTAATAGGGTGTGTGTTCGCTGGTGGGATGGGACCCTGTCCTTCCCCTCTCTGACCCTGCAGAGTGAGCACAGTGGCTGGAGTAAGGGGTGGGGGTGGTAGGGTGGAAAGGTGGGTGGGTGTTCTGCGTGAGCAGCTAGCAGCTGTGTGTCAGTCTGGAAGCAAGCTGGGCCCATCCAGAAACCAGGCCTAGCTGACAGATGCAGAAGCTAAGCCCAATAATGAAATAATACAGGGAGACATCATGTCCATGGTTTCCATCATTGTTAAAAGATTTTGGTACTGAGTACCCCCACTTAGGTAATTTGTTTCCATGTATAATCCTATTGCTCACTATTAAATTAAACCAACTGGTCATTTCAGTTTGGAGCCTATAAATAAACTGGTTGCTATGTGCATGGGCAGTATGTGGGACGTCTCATCTGATTAGAGGGGAAGCACTTAATAATTTGTACTGAAAAAGGTGACCTTCAGTGTCAGGTGACCCCTGTGGTCTGCCACACATATGGTCCCGTAATATTACTAATGTCTGTTCCTAATGTTTTTTTACAATCCTGATCCAGGACCACTCTGCGCAAATTGTTTTGGACAAATGTTGATGTGCTGTGAGATGCTGCAAAATCCTGTCCATTTGGTCAGTAGTGGTCATGTTCTGGACCGTGGCTGCACTGGTGCCAGAGAGATATTCAGACCCTCTCTGCTTTTATCATTAGCAGGGCTGGTTGGTCATCTGTGTGGAGGGGAGGATCTCCCTGCCCGGCTTCTCACAGTCACACTGTAACTCTGAGTCCAGCATGACAGCAGAATTTGTCACCACGTCCTCATTAGGGGTGTAAGAAAATATCGATACACTGAAATATTGTGATATTTCATTTCCTGATACTATATTGATTCTCAAAAGCACAGTATCGAGTTTTAATTAAGTCTTAATTTGTAAACTTTCATGCTCTCATTTGCATACTTATTTTTAATGCAGATGGAATTCCAACCGCATCAGATATTTTATAAGATAAAAGATATTTTTTGTTATCATGTTGAAGGCATAACCTATAACAAGTTATTTTTCATGCTACTACACACAACAAGCAGTGAAGTCATGCAGGACATTCAGCCACATTTCCCTCTCTTGATTTTTCTTTTTTTGTGTGTGAAATAAATAGATATGCGCAGCCAACACACCACAGCCACTCTCACAAATATAATTATGGATCCACAAAGACCCAAAGCCACAAAGTTTTCTTCTTGGCGTACAGCTTTTGAACTTATTACCGTGCCAACTGATGAGGATCAAGTTTCCGTGGATTCTTTGGATTCGTCCGGATTCAGCGGACAGTGAAGCATACTTTATTGAATGAATTTTTTTGTTCCATGATTTATAAGTACATATTCATAAAATATTATTTTGTTTTTGAGTTAGATAAACATAAAAAAATATTTACAACTACAGTATATCACGCCAAACTACTTTACAACTGAAAAATCTACTACATCTGTAATTTCTGTGTGCTGCTGCTCCTGATGATGATCACGAGGAGGAGGAGAAAAGGAAATAAGAGGAGAAGGATGAAGAATGAATATGAGGAGGCTGTTGTGGATGAAGAAATTGAGACTAGCTGCTCCAGCAGGTTGACGTTTGAGAAGAGCTGGAAGAATCAGCTTACAACAAATAGGGAAAGTGCTCCAGGTCAAAAACACATTCTGGTGATCAAGTCAGCTGGAAAAGGGAAAAAGTGAACCAAGTAACTGTTTGCCACATCCAAAATAAAAAATATATTTACAACTAAAGTATATATAGCTGCAGGTTTAAAAAAAATGAATGGACTGACGTTACAGAAGCAGAAATGTAAAGCTGACCACATCCCATACATAGATAAATACAAATGAAGCCATCATAGAATCAATAAACGACAGAACTACTCACACCATCACCCCCACATCTACTCATCAACTCAGCCCTGTGACTACCTCCTTTGTCAAAGCGGGTTGACTTTAAACTAAATCACAGCAAAATGAAAAGAAGCCAAATTTCTCTGGGGAGTTTTGATTTGGTTTGAATCTTTAAAAAAGAAGAACAAAAAAAGAAACTCAAACTCAAAGAAGGGTATATTTAAATCATTATATTAGCATACATTTTTCATTATAAAGGTATTTTTAAGCTATTTAGAAAAGCATTTAAAAGGTTGAAAATTAATTTGTATATGGCAATAAAAGCTGAAAATGCTGAGATAATATTGATGGCCATATAGCAGTTTGACTTATAATTAAAAGCAAATCACTAAAAACAACAAAAAAAGAGCATGTTTACTGGAAAATATATATATATTTTTTTTTTGGTCAGGAATTGCTATAGTCTCAGGGGAAATATGAGACATTACTGCACAGTATGTACAGTGAGTTATAGCACCAATCTCCTGAATGAGTTGAAGGTTTTCATGTGTCATGTGTAAATGCTGACTCAGCAATCGCACAACTGCATGAACATAAAATTACATAATTCTGTCGTTCACCTTTATTTTCACCTAAATGATCACTGGAAAATGTGATTAGATTTTGTCTCGTTAGGCTTCATTAAGAATTTAAAAGAATTCCGTTCTGTCCCAGGCTTTGCGGTAGGTCCAACATAAGCCCCTTCTCGGCCAAGAAGCTCTCAGTAAGAAGCAGATTAATAGATTCAGATGAAAGGAAGGAGCCATGGAAGCTTCAACCAGCAGAGAGCAAGGAGAGCATCTGCTCAAAGGCCACCTCCCCACGCCCAAATCACCATCTCCAGAAGAACTCGGGCATGGAGCCTCCATCTCCCCGGCCCCTCACTAATTCCAGCGCCCCCGCCACACGCAGGCTAATTAAGGCCATGCATTTATTTATGACTGAGCTCATTAAACAGGGAAAAAGATGGTGGCTGCTCTGAAAACACATTAGTCCCGAAGGAAACTGCCTGTGAAGTCGCACTCCTCAGGCTGTTTCAGGTCACAGACTCTGAGTTTTTATGACATATGAAGAAACAGAAAGATCTAATGTCTTTTTAAGAAAGCATTGAAAAAAGAAAAGACATCAGTGCCGAGGCAGTGGAGTGATGGTGCAGGACATTCTTCAGGAGATATTTGAAGCTGCCTGAACTGGTCCCATAATTGCATGTATAGGTCACTGACTGGGAGATAAAAAAATAAATTTCCCTCTCAGGTTTGGTGCTTTGCCGTGTTTATCTTCAACTTTTTTTGCAAAACCGGTGGGTGGGTTTTCTTTTCTTTTCTTTTTTTTTTTTGTAATTAAAAATGAGAACTGTAGCAGAACAACCGCTCTATGATTAGCTCAATGAGCTAAAAGTGTCTCCACTCTCAAACACCCAACATCTCCACTTCTTTATATCACAGTGGTATTTAAGATAATTTAAGATGCAGACAGTACAGCGCTGCAAAATGAAAGACAGAGGATAGGCCTTAGGTGTATTTTTTTTCCCTGGAGTGCTTGTCTTTCCCGCTCTCTCTTGGTATATGTGTGTGTGTGTGTGTGTGTGTGTGTGTGTGTGTGTGTGTGTGCGTGCGTGCGTGCGTGCGTGCGTGCGTGCGTGTGTGTGTGTGTGTGTAAAGGGCAAAGACAGAGAGATCTTAGGCAGGTCCTACTCATTTCCTTGTAATTGCAAAGATAATGCCAAATCACACAGTCCTTTGCTGAGCCAACTGGCATCTTGATAGGTCCACGTTTGCAGACATGAGGAATCGCTTCTATTTGTACTCAAACTTTCAAATTTTAACAGACATATTAGAATTGTGAGCGATACTGGCCACTAAAATCTGCAAAACTAAAATGTGGCATGGTTGTAAATGTTTGCTGGTTTTCTTTTCAAATTTATTGCTATTTGCTAACTAAACATTTCACAGGTTTTTATGAGTATATTTCAAACATGTTTGTCAGTATTTTTATGGTTTGCATTGTGGTGCAGTTGGTTAATACCAAGTGTTTTGGATTTGACTCTTCCTTGAGGTCTTTCTGCATTGAGCTTGAATGGTCTTCTTATGTATGCATGAGGTTTTTTTTTTGTTTTTTTTTGGTGTCCAGTTTCTCCCACAATTCAAAACCATGCATGCAAGGGGTCAGTGGTAATAACTGACAACTCTAAATTGGCCCTTAGGGTGAATGGTTGTTTGTCTCTTTGTGGCCCTGTGGTGAACTGGTGACCTGTCCAGGATGTACCTCACCCAATGACTGCTGGGGATAAGCTCCAGCTTCCCACAGCCTTGCATGTGGATGGAGAGTCAGTTTTATGCTTTTAATGGGATTATGAAGGTGACACATGGGATGTGCATTGGGTAGAAGACATGGTAAGTTCAACAAACTTATCACTTTGGGAGAACTCAAATAAAATGAGAACCAGTTAGAGTTTCTGATTCTTAAAATCCAAGAATGGTTTTTGAACAACTACTAGTATTTTTTGCAGTGACTGAGACCTAAATTCTACTCTCCGTTTCTGCATGCTTATCTAACGTTTTACTGATTTTTAGATCGGTCATTAAAATGGACAAGAGATTTCAGCACATTAAGTAAAACTTTGTGAAAATGTGATTTGACTCTAATTTCTTTCTTCATCTGCTGCTGCTTGTCTGAGACAAGGCCATGCAAACATCCATAGAACTCCTCCTCAGCTACCTCCTTCAACTCATCCATAGCCGTGGTGGACACGGTTTTGCTAACCTGCTGTCGGGCATTGAAGCGTGAGCGTGGTGGTTTTAGGCAGTAATCCAGGGCACAGGCGAGTCAGGAGACGTAGAAAGTAACAAAAAAACACACTTTATTAAATTAAAGGGCTGACATGGCAGCAAACGAAAAATCACTCTTACGAGGAAAACATACAAAGGATTAAAAAAACTAGAAAAAGCGAGAAACGAGACAAAATACAAAACTGGCTGGGGTGCAATACCACACAGCACAGCACACTAGGTAGAAACAGGTTGACAAGATGCAAAGACAGCGAGTGAGAGACAGAACACCGAATATAAAGGTAAACTAATTAGGAGACAAGTGGACACAGCTGGGAAGCACAAATGAGGGACAGATGAAACTAATATAATATCAGTTATTTTCTATACTGTCTGAATGTCTTAGAGTTAGTGCAACTAAGTTACTTGAGTGGTGGTTTAGAGGTTAGCGAAGCTAACATTTTGGTTAGCTGTACCAACCACTGATCGAGAGGGATTCAAGGACCTTCTCAAGCCAGCTGAGGACTGTAATCCCTCAGCAAAGTCCTGGGTCTGCTCTGAAATGTGTGATTTCATGTCATTATCAAACTCTGTTATCAAAATGATGTGTTGCATTAAAGAACTGTCATTGATTTTACCTTAAGTCTATATTTAGGTAATGTCTGTTCCTAAAAGTTTTTTAGTGCCCAACCTTAACCAGAGAATTGTAATCCCAATCTTCTAAAGTGGTGGCAAAACCAAGAAACAAATAGTTGAAAAAAATGTTAAAATGTTTATAATTCACATAACGTTTTGTACGTTTCTTCTAGGCATTTCATGACTTTGACTTTATCATGTTATTGGAATGTCCAGATGGTGGATCAGTTGGTAGAGCTGATGCCTCCCAGCAAGAAGGTCTCTGGATCGAATCCCAGCCGGGGACATTTCTGGGTAGAGTTTCCATGTTCTCTCCGTGCTTGCGTGGGTTTTCTCCAGGTGCTCCAGTTTCCTACCACAGTCCAAAAACATGACTGTTAGACTAATTGGTGACTCTAAATTGTCCCTAGGTGTGAGTGAATGGTTGTTGGTCTCTATGTGTCCCTGTGATGGACTGGAGACCTGTCCAGCCCCGCCCCTCGCACTGTGACTACTGCTGCTGGACCAGTGACCCTGAAAGGAAGAAGCAGGTAACAGATGATGGATGGATGGATGGTTTAAATTTTTTCACTGCTGCTGTGTTAGGGCACTAAAACTACAATAATCATAACTTAAAGATTCTAGGACCTCTAATAAATGCCAGTATTGAAAACCTAGAATTTAAAATTAGCTGCATATGAGAGCAGAATACTTTCAAACCAAAATATCTATTGAAACACATACATTTAATTGTGTTTAATTTAAATATTAAGCAACAGTTCTGGTGCATTATAAATTATTAAGAAGTTGAGTGACATCTGTCTGTATTTATCCTGTATTTGTGTCAACATCAGTACTGGGATAATCACTACGGTATGTTTGTGATGCTGCAGGAACAGAGGGGCTCAAATCAATCCACAGGATACCCACTCTGCGCTTCATTTTAGAATGGCTGATAAACAACAGCATTTGGTGACCTTTTGGTGTTCTTATTGGGGATTTAACCCCCTGCTCAGAGCTGCACCATGCTGCTGGCTCCAGCAGACAGGAGCACAATGAGTGCCGGTACTCAGATGGGACTTTTTCTGCAGGACGCCTGTGCAGGAAAAAAAAAAAAGGCTGATGGTTTTTTGGTTTGTTCCTCCGAAGTCACGTTTAGTGCGTAGGTGTCTGTTGTGTGTGAGAGGCAGATTGAGAAAAGCGGGGGAGGGGGTCGAACTCTTTACACTCTGAAGGGCTGCGTGTGTTCGATGCTTTCAACAGCAAGCAAACTGGTTCTGCACTTACTGAGAGGAAGCTCTGACTGTTCAGAGCACTCAGTCCACTTAATGCCTCATTATTGGATCTACGTTCTTTAGAAGATTGGAGGAACAAGGGATGAGTGTGTGTGAAGATGACATAAACATCACATAAATCTTGAATGTTTGTCAGGTTGTTGTTTTTTTTTGTGAAATTCTCTCTTTTTTTCAGTTCCACTAAATCCAGTTATATGTTTATTCATTTCTTTAAAAATAAGGTCACATTATGTTAAGAAATGGTGGACTTCTGTGGTTAAATCTTGAGATTAACATTTTGTGCAATCTCTTGCAGATTTCTTCAGATGTGTCGCCTCAAGAGAGTGAGTTTGTGTTGCATATGAGTCTCCAATATTTAGCTCACCCATATTTAGCTCAATATCTTTAAATTTGGCAGTTAGAGGAAACCGAAGTACCCAGAAAAAAAAAAACACACATGCACGGAGAGAACATGCAAACTCTACCCAAAAAGGTCCCCAGTTAGGATTCGATTCAACCTTCTTACTGGGAGGCAACAACTCTGAGCCACCTATGTGTTGCAAATTATGCTCAGCTAATATCACCAAAGTTCACCTTATTATCTGTAAAACTGACTAAGTTATGACCATTTTGTGTTTCCAATAGTCAGTTAGCTAGGGCAGCCATCTTGGATTGAACTAACCAGTCGTTGATGAACACCCAATTACTTTTAGTAACTTTCATTAAAATCCATCCAGTGGTTCATGAGATATTTTGGTAACAGACAGACAAAGGTAACTGGAATAGTTATTGGCAAAGTTTTAAAAACAAATAACAAGCAATCAGTTAATACTTGGAGTATGAGTTACCAAAGACGTTTAGCTACAACTACACCAAATTTTAGCTCAATAATGTTGTTGCAGAAACTGTTTCCACTCTGAGTGGCTTTTAGAAGACGAGAGTCCTGTGAACAAGAGGTGCCGTGTTTCTTCTGCTGCGTTAAAGTGCATTTCCACTCTGAAGGACATGCAGGTGTAAAGTGAGCCTCTTCTGTTTAGTAAAAAAGCAACACTTTAACTACACACCCTGCTCCGAAGTTCACAGCGTCCATAACCGGTGGGATAGTGTTTCCTGCCGCTACAGGCCGAACACAACTGCCAATAATCGCCTCACCAATATTTGCATGTCCCTCTTAGTGTTACTGAACACCCTGCTAAGTAACTGAGCACAGGCACTATTTTAAGTTGTTTGCTGATTCCACGGTGAGCTGAAACAAGACAATTATGAAGCCCATTTGACTCCATTACGGGGTTTTAAGGGGCCTCAGCTTTCAATGAAAGCTTAGATCCTGACCTGCTTTATATAGAAAGAATAAATAGAACTGGAGGCAGCTTTCATGGAAATGTCTAAATAAAGAGCATAAAATGATTTAACAAGTTTTTTTTTATGAATTGTATACAAGGACAAATATTTCAGTTTGTATTTTCATGTTATAAAATCACCCACCTCCTGTCAGGACAGATTTTTTTTAGACTGAGTTCATCTTATGTTGGGAAATGATGTAGTTGTAACCATTTTGGTCAAACTTTGGTTGATTTTATACACAACCTGGTACATTATATGTGTTGGGAAGTTTACCTTAACTTTTGTCAAATGGCTAATGTTAATTCATTGTGGTAGCCATCTTGAATTGGACTAGCTTCAGACGTTAAGCAACTTAAGGTGTATATCCAACTATTAGTTTTTGAGAGTTTCATTAAAATTTGTCCAGCGATTCATGAGATATTTTGCTAACAGACCAACCCTGTTGACTCGATTAGGCAAGACTAAAGTTTTCAGCAAGGATCTTAACATGCTGTGATGGACTGGAGACCTGTCCAGGGTGCCCTCCGTCCCTCGCACTGTGACTGCTGGATATGGGCACCAGTGACCCCTGTGACCCTGAAAGGAAGAAGCGGGTAACAGATAATGGTTGGATGGCTGGATCTTAACATGAATGATCAGTTGTAGTTAAAACAAAATTTACTGAATTATTTTAGAAAGTTTCAACAAAATCTTTTCAATGGTTAGAGAGATATTATGCTAACAGACAGACAAAAGGCAGCATTAAACAGTTGAACTTGAAGGAAAGTGGGGGATGGGGGAGACATTCCTTTACTTTCAAACTGTACCAAACGGTTCCTGATCACCTCTTGAACATCATGAGAGTGATTACGGAAATGCTGGAACGTGAATGTAAGAAGCTTATTTTTCTGCAGGTTTTGGCAAAATCTGATTTAGTGTGGCCAAGGAAGCAGATGGATGAACTAATGAAAGAGGAAATAATGAAATGCAAGTTGAAGGATGCTATGAAGAAATGAACTGTCTAAGATGGGTATGATTAGACGTGTTTGTACATCCCTACATGTTATGTGAGAGGAAGCACCGAGGCACTTTGAGTTTTTACACATTTTCTAATGTCGACAGTTCTATATCAGACCAAACAGGTTGTTTGTGGAAGCTTCTAATACCACGAAGAGTACAGGTAAATGTTTAAAAAAAAGTCTGACTTCTTGGAGCCATTTTAGAAAAGTAGCTCTATCCAACAGAAAATAAACATGTTGATGACATGATTTTTTAAAATACATATCAAAAGGACAAAGATGGGTCCTAATACAGTGGAATGCCATTTTTAGGTTTGAAATAAGGTTTAAGACTAAGACGTGAGTTTGAGGGGTTAAGTTACAGAAAGGAATGGAAGTCCAAACACGGTCCTAATGAGGATAGGATTACAGACTTATGTGTGTGTCTGTACAGGGTTTTGTTACCTGGAGGGGATCATTTTTGGACCATTTTCCTGGCACACACAGCCTTATGAGGACCCACTGTGCCTTTGGGGACAAAAACCCATTGGGGGACATACTGTTGGTGGGTCGGGGGTTTAGTTTAGGTCTAAGGTGTGAACTGAGTTTAGGTTAGGGGTTAGAGTTAGGTATGGGGTGGTCAGGGTTAGGGTCAGGTTTAGGCTACACAAATGACAGGATGAATTAATGGAAGTCATTGTAAAGTTCCCACGAGGATAGAAGAACAAACGTGTGTGAGCACAGTGGCCTACTAACCTGAAGCAGACAGGAGGAAGCAGACAAAATATCCAGCAAACTACTGGGTGAAGATGTGGAACAAAACCCAAAACATCTGAACCCATTCATACAATTTAAAAGGTGACGAGACTAAATTCTATATACATAAAGAATGGATGTAAATTTAAGACTATAAAGATAGTAATAAAATGAAGAATTCTAAAAAAAAAAAAACCTTTTAATATTATTGACAAAACAAAAATATTTTGGGAAATCCTAACTGACCTAAAAAAATAAAAAGGTTTAGCCTGATTTAATGTCTGACACTGAGGAAGAAAAAAAGTGTCAACATCAACTTCACATGAAGTATGTTGGCTGATTTCTTCCGACCTCAAGTGGCAAACAAACAAACAAATAAATAAATAAATGTTTTAAAACAACAACAACAAACCTACAAAGTAAATCTGCCGCTCAGCTGAGACTTGTTTCTGAATAATAACAGTATTTGGACGTGCCACTGACTGTGACTGACTCAGTCAAAGGCCAACAATGTAACATTTTGAAATTTACAACAAAGCCTGCCCCTCTAATACTGTACATTTCCTTGCAAATAAATCCCCTAAAAGTGTTTAGCATCTGGAATGTGTTCGGTGTGATGTTTTACAGAGCGAGTAGAAGAAACTCAGCACACAGAGCACGACATCCAATCTGCTGTAGAAAAAAAAGCCCCCCCATCCCCCTCAATCACCTTGAGATAAATGATAATAAAAGTCTTGCAGCAGAATGAAGACATAAACTAATAACAAATAAATACAAGGTGGTTAATCATAAGTAATCCAGTTGTGGAGCATCAACGGACTCCCCGGTGAGGCCAGAAAGGAGCTGCAGTTGAAGAGCAGTGATTTCCCTCAGGCAGATGTGCCATTTAAGTATGCTGCATTGTTATGAGTGCGATCCATTAGGCCTCACTCTGCTGCGCCACATCAAAGCAAACTCTCACATATGGATTATTCGAAAATCATCTTTTTCTTTCATATTAAACTTGGCAATTTGATTCCAAACTCTTAAGTTCATTTTGGAAATTGACATATGAGATCAGAGCATACACATGTGGACAGCTCCTGGATATTTATGTGTGTGTGTAAGCAAGTGTTAGTGTGTGTGTGCGTGCAGGAGAGGCTTACTACAGCCAAGCGGATTTTATGATGGAAATGGCTGTTAGTGATGCACAAAATAGTCCTGTTCTGATGTGGATTACTGAGCTTACTTTAAATCTAAACTACAGAAATTTGCTTTTTCTGCAAAACGCAGCATGAGTGCTGCTGAAATGTGCAGAAGAGGCTGAAACTGAGATGTGCAAGTACACATAAGCAGAGCAGAGGCTAAAATGATCAAAGCAGGAGCTAAAAGCTAATATTTGCAAAACAGGAGATAAAAATTAAAATAGGCTGAAACTGGAGCATATAGCTAAACGAAGCTAAACTACAGCAAAAAATTAAAATGAGCAAAACTGTAGGTAAATACTATCTTTTAAAAACTGCAAATAGGCCAAATTAGCAAATCAGTAGCTAAGTCTAAATAAGCACAACTTAAAGATAGCATTACCAATAGATAATGGCAAACAAATTGCTAAAGCAGTGTTTAGCGGTGTTTAGCTTATAAAAAAATAGTTAAAACCTAAATATTGCAAAGCTATAACTCAAAGCTAAAATTAGCAAAGCCGTAGCCAAAAACTCAGCAAAAATCAAATCAGCAAAAAAAAAAAAAAAACTTATGTAAAGACGAAAAAGCTTGTATTAGGTAAAAATTATTATAGTGCGGGTTGAAATTAGCAAATCAGAAGCAATTAGCTAAAAATATTCAGTGTCACTAACAAGTAATGTTTGCAAAGCAATAGCAAAAAAAATAACATTTGCAAAACAATTCATGAAAGGGTTTTCTCCAGGTACTCCGGTTTCCTCCCACAGTCCAAAAACATGACTGTTAGGCTAATTGGTAACCCTAAATTGTCCCTAGGTGTGAGAGAGAGAGTGAATGATTGTCTTGTTTGTCTCTATGTGTCCCTGTGATGGACTGGAGACCTGTCCAGGGTGCCCCCCCCCCTCGTACTGTGACTGCTGGATATGGGCACCAGTGACCCCCGTGACCCTGAAAGGAAGAAGCGGGTAACATAATAGATAACATAACATTATTGGATAATAAGCCAAAATAAAAGCAAAAGTCATAGCCATAAAGTTCTGAACCGGCTGAATATTTTGAAGCCTTTTTGTTTCTTTGTTTGTCTCCAGGAGTTGCACAGGGAGCAAACTCGTATAAAGGATTTGGCATTTTGTCGTACACCATATGACCTATGTGATGCAACTCGGGCTTGAACCTGCAGCCACAGGAATACAAGACTGCAGCACTGACCACCGAACTAGTGTGTCCCCCAAATCTTCTGACAAATGATGGGTTGAAATAGTTGAATGTACGTAGTACAAAGAAACATAAAAGAAACTACAAAGAGAAACAGGAAAACAAACGTGTGGCCCCTGATTCGGTATTCGTGACCTGTTTTATTAGATTTCACAACAAGGTCTCTGTGAGCTGAGGGATTGGGTAGGTCTGATTCTCTGGTTCAATCATTGTGTTTTAAACCTGTGACTCAAACCAATGCAACAGTTAAGCTAAATGAGGATGATGGTTAGGAATCATTTTTGCAATCATCCATGTATTAATGCTGGCCACAGTTTAATAATGTTTACAGAGCTTTCCACCCCCATAAAAGTCCAGTTCTAAGTGCTTTACAGAACCTCTTGCCAAAGCTCCATTTGAACGTCACATGAAAAAGTGGAATTATCCCTGGTTCTAATTCTATTTCAGACTTTATTTTTAAACCTAGTTACACTTCCTGTCTGCTTTTGCAGCGAGTCTGCTGCAGCAGAGATGCTGACGTCATGCATGATGTAAAGTCGTGGTTTTTGTACAGTTTTGAACAAATGTTTACCCTGAAATTATTGGTTTGAGCTGTAAAAAGTAAAAGTGGTGTACATGTTAACCACTGTGGTTGTCATCAGGTGTTTTGTGTCCTAGGCCCCCTGTTACACTGGATGATGACCCCACTACTACACAGAGTCCATCAAAATCGGAATGATCTTTGCTGGGACTTGGTGAGGTCTTCAGGAGCTGATTCAGGATGAAAGGCTCCTCGTGGCACATGGCAGGTCCATGATGGGACAAACCTTTATGCTATAGAGTAAACAACTGACTGGACTTCTGCTTGTATTATTTATATTTTATAGATTTATTAACTATTTATTGACTATATTAACTATTAACCATGTCTGTATATGCAACATGTCATAAATATTAACTACAGAAAGGATTGTATGCTTGATAGTAGCAGGATAATAATAATATTATCTGTAATGAATGTAGTTCCATTTTATAACATTTGTTTTGATTCTTGACTCACTACACTCATCAAAAGAATTGAGCATAATATTTTTTTTCCAGTTAAGTTTTAGCCTTCAATTGTTTGAAGAGGTTTTTTTTGGAAGAAAATAACATCTCAGGCTATTTTTCTGTTGTATCCTGACTTTTAAAAAACATTTTTTGACATTATAAAGCCTTAAAAGTTTGCTGGTGGCGGCTACATTCCAACTGACCTAAAAAAAACAACACAAAGATGGCTCTAAGTCAGTCATCTTTTCAGATATAGTTCAACATTTATATATAAATGTAGCTGAGACTGAAGTCCAACACATAGTCTAAGCACAAACAGATTATCCAATGTCTTTGGTTTTACAAACTTAACTGAAACTTCCAGGAAGTAGTCATTAAATAAACATCTACGGTACAACTCGTTCATTTTTTGAGACAACCCAATTCAAGATGGCCACTACAGCCAACTGAACTTACAACGCAAAGATGTCTGTATGTGGAAAAATCAGCCATTCAAATCAACCGATTGTGTAAGATTTTTGCTTTAACTTTTTGCATTACAGCTAATGAACAACAAAGTGTTCGACTCAGTCAGTTTAATAGATATTAAGCTAAAATTGAACATGGAAGTAGCTGACAGTTAGTCACAATGAGCAACATTAAGAAACTCTCACATTTAGCTCTTCATAGCAGTGAAACCACAGGTGTTACTGCAGATAAACCACTCTTTTTTTTAAAACCCTAACTGGTTGAGCCACATTAAAAACACTAAAGGAAAAAAAATCAAATTTACTTTGTAATTTAGGCTTGATTGGTCAGAAAATCATCTTATTCACCCTGCTAAACTCAGGAAGCCAAGAACAGATTCATTCAGCATGAAATTCCAATTTAAACACAACATACTGTTTACTTTTTAGGTCTATTTCCTCTCCTACTTGAGCTGATTTCTGCATCAAAGTCTGCTCTTGTTCGGCGGCAGCAGCAACAGCATTGTTTTCATCAGCGGTGGCGGGCTCACCGGGGGCTACACACCGCGCAGATAAGTGCATCAGCTATTACCAGGTCCCTCCTTCAGACCTATTAGGTCTTGCAAGGACTTCAAACACCAATTTGTTCTGCAAATAGCCCATTCAATTTCTGCCCGCCAAAGAGAGACACCTCTCTCCCTCTCTGCAGTAATTGAATCTTCAAAGGGACATTTTCCTTCATTTCTGCCAGGTATTAGAGTGATGAATAGCAAACGGTCATCTGAATAGAAGGAGAGGATACATGTTTATCCATTTTCAGTTCAACGTTCATCATGTGCCTTGATGATTGCGAGGTTGGAAATAGGATTGCAACACAGTAGGGTCCTCCATAGGAAGTATTTTTAAAAAAAACAAAGAAGTCATGGACTGATTATCAGGCTTCTGGACAAACAACACAAGCTTGTTAGATTTCCTCTAAACTGCTGTTAGCTAATCGTAACTGATTCCAGGCAAACAGAGATTTTTAGGGAGGCTTTAAAATCTTCCATATTTTTATTAATTAAATACACCATACTGGAGCAAATGTCTCGGAAAATATCACAAATAAATTTCTCTTTCATTCAGCATTTATAGGTCGGGAATGATCTCTACGTCACTGACTGAACGGGTTTCTTCTGGTTGCCACTGTTCATAGGGAAGGAGCAGGAGGTGGAGGGGTCCGATGTACTGTAGCCACGCCTGGACAACAACACTTACATGCATACTGTACATACATGGTGGTTATACAAATACACCAACAGAGTGTTCATGATCTGTTTGCCACAAAATGTCACAGATAATTTTAAACCCCATTTTTATAATCACAAAAAATAAAAAGGAAAACACATTTCCCTTTGACAACACTTAAAATATAGAAAGTGGAAACACCATGTTGCTGGGAAATGAAGATAGAAAAGGAAGAGAGGAAAAAAGATCCCTTTCCCCCCAAAAAATGTCTTTAAACAAATGTGCAGAATTGAAAAGTCTGCAACTCTTAAACCTCATTAGTCTCTCTATTTTTTCTTCACTCAGTCACAACATCCTCTCTGCGAGTTGCTTTTTTCTCTCTCTCTTTCCGAAGAGTCCCCTCTGATTCTTATCAGAGTCAAAATCCCAAGCGCCTCGTCTCAGGTGTGAGTAAGTGCAAAAAATCCACCCATAACTGGGGAAAAGCCAGAGTCTGAAGGCTGAGAGTTTGTGTGTGTGTGTGTGTGTGTGTGTGTGTGCGTGCATGCGTGCGTGCGTGCGTGCGTGCGTGCGTGTGTGTGTGTGTGTGTGTGTGTGTTGCAGGAATGAGAACTGGGTTACTGGTGAGATGGGTAGAGGGTTGCTTCGGGGCGAAAGGGCCTGGGAGCACAGCTAAAAGGCTGGGGTGCTGCTGATCCACGCTGTCTCAGGTGACAATGAGTAAGGGCTAAAATGAAGGCACACATCCTGCTTCCTGCACAGCTCCCACTTAACACACCTGAACAGGAAACAAAAACAAAAATACACGTAAGGAAAAAAAAGACACATAATTAAGAGCACTCGTTCACAATGTGTCAAACGTTTCCCCCGCATGATAAATACATTTTCCACCAGTTTCGGTGTTTAATTTATTGATCAGTCAGGCTTTGGGAACCATCTGGTGTCCCATTTACTTTGCAATGACTCAGAAGTGCCTTCATGAGGCGATTCTCTTTGGTATAATTAGAATCACGCTTCAGCATAACTGCAGGAGGTGCTCAGGCCTGCGAAACAGAAACGCAGGGGAAGAGATACAATTATCTGTCTGGGTTAAACTTTTTCATCTTTCTTGTTTTTTTTTATTTCTTTTCTTCACGATTTTAAGGGCTGATTTACTTTTCCCTTCATCCCTCAAATCACTAGGAGGGCTTCAGTCTATTAGTAATTGCAAACTCCTACTTGGGGGCTAATTAAAGTGACTGACGCTGGGAGGGTCTTCCTCCCCTGGGTCAAAGCAGCTCTGTATGAGAGAGGTAATTTGTCTGTTCTGAACAAAGAGATTAGGCAGAAGCAGAGCAGAAAGCCTAACGTACGAGCACAAAATGTCCTACGCTGTGATAGTGTACGACTTCAGATACTTCGCAGCCAAGTCCCACATCAAAAACATTAAAACAACAAGCTGTAGATAGCTTTCTGACTGCTTCATTTTCTCCTTTGCTGGGCCAGCCTGTGCTTCTACAGCGGGCCTGATACATTGGTCGTTTATTGATTTGGAGACCTGGTATCCTGCTGTAAGTCCATGTTGGCTGAGCCCGTCCAAATTCTGTTTAAGTGAAAGAAAATGTGGGATAAAGTGTTCGGGCAGCAGCATAACTCGCCTTGCTTCACACCAGGAGATAACAGAAGCATCTAGAGAGCGGTCCCACTGAGCAACGTGTCTGTTTAGTTAAATATTCTCTCTCCACGATAATTAAAGCACCAGGGCCAATATTCAGATTGCATTTTAGCATCAATAATTCAGCACTTTTCACTACAATTGATGTTAGTGCATAAATAAACAATGAAGCTTCATATTTACTTCGCCCGCCGCGCCACGAAAGACACTCGGCATACAAGTAAAGACTTAAACAGACATTTAAAATTAAGCTAGATAATACAACAGCTTTCAATTTAAATGTGAGGAGCTCTTAGAGCTCGGGGAGCTGATCTGTAAAAATGACAAGCCTTTAAAAGGCCTTAATGGAGTCCTACCGCTCCTCTGCTCACAGAACCACTCAAGGTGAAATGCAAGCACCCAATAATATTATTCCTCTTTCAGTCTGTCTATGACACACTCCAAACACCTCCTATATCTCTCAGTGTGCTGTGTGTGCAGACAAGGTATCAATAAAGCAGCTTGTTTTGAGGCAGAAATGATTAGATCTGCAGCAGGCAGAATGAAGCTGTCCTGAAGAATGAAGTTATCCTTTGTATATGATTAGGTTCTTTGTTTTGCTTTCACTGGAGGCATCAAGATCAAATCAGGAAAAGCCATGAAGACAGCTCTCATGATGTACTAGCTGCTGCTGCTCTCTGGCTGCGTTCAACCCTCCAGGGCTCCCTGGATACACATTTTTAGGTTTGGAGTGATAACTTCGCCCAGGTGATCCCAGCTGTGTTGTCAGGGTAGTCAGATTCTGCTTTAAAACACACCGTGCTGTCAGCAAGGCTTTCCCCCCTCCCCCTTAGCACTAAATGGAAGTCTGACTCAGACTGGCCAAATAAATTCATCATAAGTTAAATATGTGACTACATCGGGCCAAAAAGCTCGAATTTTCACAGGCTGTGTTGATGGATAATACAGATTTTCGGAGGTTTTGAGTGTCCTCCAACAGGAATGATGGAAAAATCCATCAGCTGTCTGAAAAAAAATAAATCTCTCCACAGTTAGATGCTGTGCGGTGGAGTTGAACTGATAACATCAATATAACTAGAGTGAGAATTGTGGCCGTGAAAATTACAGATGTAGGGCCCTTTAAAATCTGTTTTTTTTCACTCCAAACTTATTTCCCCCCTGTTTTTATTTTTCTGAATTTCATGTTTTCTGATGCAGTTTTTCTTTTATCAATTTATGTACTTTATTAATACAATTTGAATAAAAATCTCCACTCTTTCGTTTATTTCAACAAATTTGAATAAAACTACAGAAAAACTGCTCCAGTTTAATAAGCCAGTCAATGCTACATTTGAGGTGTCTGCAGGTTATTTATAGAGGATGTAAACACATTCCAGTGCTTGCAGAAAAGCATGTGCCTTGTATGTTTCATGTAAGAGTAAAAAAAAAAGTTTTTATTTTGTAAAATAAATGACAATATAGTTTAGAATTAATATGATGTATTTTAAATGTGGACTATTGTTTATGATGATTTATGATTGTTTTGCTGAAAGTGACTTTTACTTTTTCACTGGAGGTTTATTGACTGAGACAAAGCTTAGCCATAAACAGGCATTATTTATTTGTCTTTTTATAGCAAACAATCTTCTTCTGCACACACAGCTACAAAGTCTTCAATAAACTCACTTCTGCTGACGTGTTGAAGAGTATTAGCTGAAGTGTTAAGTTAAAGTTAGCTCGCTCCTCTTTGTTTGGATCTGACTGATTGGTGGTCACACATTTTCATGTCAGCCATCTGCTGACAAAACTTACTGAAAAGTAGTTTATGATATTTTGTTATGGACTGTGTAATTAATGGCACATGTTTTAATTCTGGCAGCAGATATTTTTGATTCAGCTGTCTGTTACGTGGTAAATATGAGAAACATAAATTATTTAAATAAAATCTCTCCTCGTTCAGCAAAAAATATTCAATTTCAAATTCCATAATTCCACCCCTGCTGTCCACATGGCAGAAATCAGAGGGAAGTGCAAAAAGTTTTGTTTTTTTTACTAAAATCTTCAGCTCAAATGTGACAACTTGGCCCAAACTGTGACACTAATCCTTTTCTTTTCCTACACAACAACAACCACGGATCACTTTCAAAAGATAAGAGTTGCACTCTTACCTTCTGGTCGGGCAGCAGTGGGTTCGTCTGCAGGGAACTCAAATGGCCGTTGATGAGTGCGGTGGGTCTGTCGTGTTCGCAGAAGAGACTGCCGTTGATGTAGTGGAACCGGTCCCCAGGGACGAGCCGGTTCCGGCAGGTGGAACACGTAAAACACTTCGGACACAAGAAGAACGAATTACAACCAGAAAAGGTGCAGCTGCGAGTTTGACTTTTTCATGATAAGAAGCATTAATTTGTCCGAGTCTGTGTGTGGGGTGTGTTCACCTGTCTGTACCTTTAGTAAAATATTTCATGAATCAATGAATGAATTTTAAAGAAACTTCCAGAAAGTAATCAGTCACTCATTTTGGAGTCAACCTGATTCAAGATGATTGTCACAGCTAAGCAATATGAGCAAATATAAAGATGACAATAATTTAGTGTAATTTAAAAATAGTAAGTTAAAACTTGTTGTGTTTGTAGCTGAGCAGCATGCTCTGAGTTCAATTCACTGACATCTTTGAACAGATTTCACTTTACTCAGGGAATTTTACAGATATTCAGCAAAAGGTTTGTGTGACACCAGCTGACAGTCACTGACGTTACAGACTCCAAACGCTTAGCAAATCATCTGAAGTATCGCAATTTCACGATTGCGCATATTATTTTCTAGGTTTTACCAAAAATGCAGATGATGTTAGTCTAAAACCCTGACATGAAAGGCAGAGGACAGTATGCAGGAATGTTAGACCTTTAATCTCACGAACGTGATGTCTGAAGATGTCGGGCTTTACCTTGAGATGGTACACGTTACCCTGCGCCCTCATCACCAGCTCGCTGGCTGGAATCGACTGACCACAAGCACTGCAGGCGCCGCTGTTTCCAAATAACCTGAGAAAGACAGAGGGAGAGGACAGACAAGAGCAACAATGTTACTATGGAACCACTGCGTGCATCTGCATGGATTCAGCCTTGTGTAATGAACTGTGGCACTCGCACTTTTGTCTGCCGAGTGTGTGACTGAATGAAAGGCCGACTCAGTGCCAAGTTTGCTGTTCTCCATTTCTAACTCGAAGGAGCAAAACATTTAGGAGAAGACAGCGAAAATCGTCACTGTATCAACGGGAAAAATGAATCCTTTACTACACTGTACTCCACAAGCATCTCGAGCTAAGACTACATATTATTTTTGCTGCCCATTTTTTTACAACCCAATAATAACCAGGAACATAAGCAATCAGTACCTAAGAGGATTTGATTGTACATCCAGGCAGGGACATAGTGCTTTTGCCATTAGGACTCCTGTGAATGCTCTGTCAGTGCCGTGTTTCCATTAGAAACCCCGTAGCTACTCTGGTTGATATATAATGTGCATGGGTTAACCTTTTCAATCATGGTGTCAACACTTTAGATTTGCTTCTGCTCATCTCTTTCGTCCCTAACCTTCTCCCCCACCCACCCACCCCCACCTCTCTCTGCCTCTTGATAATGAAATGCTTGCTCCAGCTTCCCCTTCTATCTTCCTTCTGAGTCCACAATTTAGATTACTTCATCTCGGTGAGCAGCAAACTGAATGAAATTTCGATTTGAGCAGAAAGTAATTTACTGGGATCTGGACCCATTTGTCATCATATCTCACTGGGTGTTTGCTCTATCACTGCACTTTTCCTAAGCAATCAAATAAGACCACGGCATCTGACATGCTCCAGAGAGAGGAGGGGGGTGGGAGAAGGATGGAAAAAGAAAAGGATAAGGTGGGAGTGGTTAACACTCTTGTGTACGTGTGTGCGTGCACAACAGATAAAGTTGTTTGATTTAAAAAACAATTGACAAAGCAAACAAAAATGCCTTGTACGTGTCACGTTCTTTAAGTGCAATTTGATAAAAAGTATTTTTTTAAAATCCACAAAGCAGAAGAATGAATGCTTTGATGATACCCAAAGCAGTTGTTAAGATATACTGACAAACAAACAAGCAAGAGCTCAGAGAAACGGCTTTCAATAAGACAGCCCAGGCAGAAGCAAATTTTGTCTTGGCATCATTTGGAAAGGCTCCATCAAAACTCAATTTCAGAAACTAATTAACTGGAGACTGTTGCTGCTTCGCTGCCAACTCTCGGCTCTTGCTAGGACAAACACTATCATGGAAATGAACATATATAAGTTGCTTTAAGATTCATTTGATGTACGCAGAAAAGCAACGACATGTCTCCTATGAGACATTTCCGAAGATAGATCATTTAAAACTCAAACTGAACCGTCCTAGTGAAAGCTTTTGAGAGGTGTTGAAACAAAAGCAACGGGACCTTTTTTTTTTACCTTTTATATTGTGCTGCAGTGTGGAACATGTGGCAGGTTAATTATTTTACCAGGGGACTAGCTCTTGATAGTGTTTGATTTAAAGAGCCAAAGCCTTTAGGTGCTCAATTAAGTTGCTGTAATGTTTTGAACTTGGGCTCTAATGGCTTCTTCTGCCAGTGAACTACAGCGCAGAGGTGAAGTCAACACTGCGGGTCAGCATAATTAAGGCCAAGGGACTCTTTTAATTACAATGACACATCTGGTTTCTGTGTTTCACCGCACAATAGAGGGGGGGGGGGGGGCTCCTTCTATTGGATATTTTATCTGCTGTCCTCCTTGAGTGGATCTGCCGTTGATTAAATTAAATAACACAAACACACACACAAAAAAACAGTGACAAAAAAACCCATTCTGAGCTGTCTGTTGACTATACAGGCAATGACTATTGGATTTCATTTCAGCACTGACTGCTGGGTGAAATATAGCAAGGCTTGCTGCTGGGCTGTCTGGTAAATGCAGACCTCATTCACTAAGACCTTTGAGTAGGGTAAAATTACCCCCACAACAATGATTTCTGCAACACAGTCCATTAAAAATGCCTCTCTACATCAGCAGCCAAAGCACCTTAAAAGCACTAGGCCATATTGATACTGAAGCGGGGCTTTGCATAATGGCAAGAGCTGCATTAGAGGAAAAAAGGTGGGTGGGGGTGGTGGGCGGGGATGAGAAAGGGTTGATGTGGATCTGTGTTGTGTATGTGCACGAGTTTTGGGAGTGGGGTGGGTGGTGGGGAGTAGAATTGGAAGGTGGGGTGAGATTGGGTGTGTGTGGGGGGGGATCAGCCAAATTACACTTGGTTAATTCAGAGTAACAGATCTGGCCCCAAGTGAATTGAAGGCCTTGAATTAATTCTGATATGACAAATCAAGATAAACGTTTCCTCTAAATTGCGTGCGATTTAATTAATTTCTGAGATCCCTCTTTTTTTCTGGCCTAATAGTTCAAATTCTCTTCTGCTGTCATGGCGCTTGAGTGGGCAGACTTTAAAGTGATATTAAATAACCAACTATTAGATTTACCTCACACGTTTTATTGGAAAAGTGCCATTTAATTACCTTGGCTTATTCAATTAAGGGGACAGCATTCTCTCTGAATCCAGCAGCCACAAGTAAATTAATTCTCTCTCTCTTCCTCCACTAGCAGCTCCGCAGACATGATATCACCCCTGGCTTAAAACAACACGAGCCCTTGCTGCAGCAAGCTCAACTTTGGCTTGAAGTTAAAGCTCCTGACAGCACAGCACTGGGAGACGAAGAGCATCACTTCAGGCACAGGCTCACACCCTATTCAATGTCCTGTCCATGATCAACCAGATGAGCATTTTCACGTTAACAGCATTCATCTAAAACCGGGGCTTTGGCCTGTTGATAGTCTGTTACAAAAACAAATGATTCTGTCCCTTTAAGATGAAGAAGAGAGGAGTGGAGAAAAAAGCGGCAAATGGCCTTCATGATAATCCCTCTTCTCTATCTGTCTTTCTCTCTTGCTTTCTCAAAAGCCAATTTGGTTAATTAAATGTTTTGTTTGCAGTGTGGCTCTCATTCATTTCGGACACGTCACTGGTAGCGGATACAAGCCAGGGACCAGATCTCATTAGATAAAACCCATCAGGACTAAAGGAAATGGAGGGGGACTATAATTAAAGCATTTAATTGTGTAGAATCTCTGTCAGGTGTTTTTTCTTCTCCTCCCCCCCTCCCGACACACACACACACACACACACACACACACACACACACACACACACACACACACACACACACACACACACACA
>JAVKLF010000083.1:17452734-17464324 GCA_034783495.1 Millerichthys robustus
TGTGTGTGTGTGTGTGTGTGTGTGTGTGTGTGTGTGTGTGTGTGTGTGTGTGTGTGTGTGTGTGTGTGTGTTAGTGTAGACTAAAACACACTTGGAACTGACAGTGAAACAGAGTGCCACATTTGTTCTCAACACTCCATGCTTTTATGAAACAGATACGTCTACATCTATAAACTGAGAGCCCCCAAACCTTAATTCAATGATCTGACGCCATTTGTTTCTGCCACAAATTTAATGAAGGCTCTTTCTGATGTAATCCCCACCAATTTGGTCAGACAGACTTGCCCGGGATAAAGACAAATCTTTGTTGAAAGCCAGGTAGGCCAATTAGAGTTGAGAGGAGGGAGGTAGGGATGTGGAGTGTATGTGTGTGTGTGTGTGTCTGTGGAGGGGGGGGGTTACACAGAGAAAAGCATTCAGTAAGCCCATTAGCGATGGCTCTTAGGGACAAACCACAGCGTACTTTAGTGCTGATTAAATCTAAAAGGAGATGAATCAAAAAATAAAAAAAGCTAACGTGAAAGTGACTCTCCGGATAAAACAGAACGGGCAATCTTCAAGTTTCTTTTGGGGGGATGGGGTGAGGCTTTTATTTAAATGGGCAAGTAATTACGAGACCAGGCAATTAGGGCAAGTCATGGAAACTGAAGAGAGAGAGAGCGAGAGTAGGAAAACTAAATAAAACATTGTAGCTCGTCGCACGCACAAAAGCTCTTATCCACTAAAAATTAAAAAAAAGGTAGTAGGCTATATGTGGCTTAAACGTGCAGCTAGTGTTGGATAAATATGCTGACATGGATTAACAGTGATGAGAATAACCGCCTTTGCCACCGTTTATCACCGCTCTCGAGCTTTATGACACACAGCGCAACAATTACAAAATTTAAACATGGCTGTACCAGCAACTCACCTCGATGCCTTTTTGACGTGTAATGGCTGAAAAGTTGGTAGCTAGGTGAACAGGTAGGCTAAAAACAGTCCCAGAAAAAAAGTACAGGTTAAAAAAAAGACACGGGCGCACTATGTCGCGCGCGGTTGGCCTCCAGCTCCGCGCGAGGACTCGGCTCTTCAAAGGCAAGCCGACGGGTGAGCAAATGGAGTTATCAGATAGTATTTCCACTGAACCGTTTCCCCTTTTCTGTTACCACTTTAGTGCTCTTTTTGGCGCTGGGATGAAAGGAGTCCATCGCAAGGCGTAATTACTTGTCTCCGCGTGCGGTAATGTCCCCAGAAAAGGGTGAAGAGAAGCGCGTGTTTTGGCGAAAGAAAGTGAAGAGACAACGGAGGGATGCAGAGAAAGATATAATTGTCCTCTCTCGCGCTTTCTCTCTCTCTCTGCCTCTTTTCGTCCCGTTAGCAGCTTGTTCTGCATGTGTAGCTGACAGAAAGAAACCTCCAGTAAAAACCTTCTCCTGCCGCGTGACGTAAAGGACTCGGCAGCCAATCAGCTCGCACTCCGTTTATGAGGAATAACAACTCCAGCCAATCAGAGGAAAGCGAGATGGACATGGACACGCAGACAACTGAGGTGAGAAGGACGAGGTAGGACAGAGTCCAACACACTAAAAACACGACTGGTAAAAGCCAACAAAGAGTTTGTAGCATTGATGACACTGATTGTCATGATTGTCAATGACTTTTTTGTTGTGTGCGAAGAGGGCTGCGTGTGTCTGTTATCAAAATATCTCAATTACAACTGGACGAAATTTCTTAAAACTTACAAGAAATATCAAATAGATGCACATACACAACTGATTAAACTTTTGAGTCAACTCGATAGAAGATGGCTGCCACTGCCAACCAATTAAATTTACAAAAATGACTAGAAATCTGTGAATTTCACAGATACTGATTTAAAATTTGGTATGCTAATATCTGTGACTGAACCATATCACACAATCCGAGTTCCAGCAAATAGGCTACCACAAAAAAACTTTTAGTTTGCCAATAACTAGTCAGGTTTGTTTGTCTTTTAGCTAAATGTCTCATGTACCACTGCAAAAATTTCAATGACAGTTGTAGAATATAATCAGTAAATGTACCTCTACAGCCAATTACCCTTTGAAGCCAATTCTATTATTTTAGTCAGTTTTACAGACATTAAGCCTAAAGTTTGCTGTGGTAGTAGCTGAGAGTCATTCATTCACAAGGTTTCACCAAAACGGCTTTAACATCATCATTTTTAACCTAAGTTGACCTAAAAGGTGCAGAAGACATGTCCTTCTTTACAAAAGGTTAGGCCTTTAATTTCACTACCTTACTTCACGTATTTGTTATGAATAAATAATCCTACATAATAACTCAAGAGATAGTAAATCTGTTACAGCTGCTTAAAAAATTAGTGTCAGGTTCTTGCCTCCATTTTGAAAACATCCTGTGAAATCAGGCAGAGCATTTTAAAATGGGCTTCAAGCTGCATGGCAACATCCAGCAGGATACATTCACCTCACGTCAGAGTTTAATTAGTTGACATTCAATAACTATTTAGTTTACTGAGGGTGACTCTAACCTCTGGGAGAAATTAAGGCTTTACAGCTGCGTAGTGGCGCCATCGTCTGTCACTGGAAATAATAGCAGCCCGAGCAGCTGTGGTTTACTGCGTTATTTAGCCTCAGTTCTTTAGTTTCAACACCTATTAAGGCTAATCTGCAAGACCTCGATTTGGCTGAGGTCCTTTAATTATTCCACTATTGCAGTGTGGAGTGTTTTTTTTCTTCCTTTTTTTGTTTGTTTCAGTGTTCTGTCTGTTTTCAAAAAGTCTCATGAACCACAGGGCAAATTTTAATGAAACCTGCACAAAGTAATCAATCGTTTTACATCCACAGCTGATTAATCGTTTGAAGTCAACTCATTTCAAGATGGCTGCCACAGCCAAATGACTTTAAAGGACACAAAACTGACAATAACTCAGCAAATTCAAAAGATATTGACTTACAATTTGGTGTGGTAATAGCTGAGACTATGCACAAAATACACTCCGAGCACTAACAATTGCATCCAATTTTTGTTTAAAATATTACCATTAACCTTTTGGAGTCAATCCTGTCTGTCTGTTACCAAAATATCCCATGAACCACAGGACAAATTTTAATGAAACTTTCAGAAAATAGTCATCAGATGTGTTTCTACAAGTGTATAACTTTTGTGGTTGATGTAAATCAAGATGGGCATCACAACCCACACAATGCAAACAAGATACATCTGCAGTTAATACTAAGGCCCAGTTTACATTAAGATGATATTTAAAAATGTTATTGTTTATTGGGGTGAATAAGAAAAAAAAACATGTTTATATGCATGGATGGTGTTACAGTGCCAAATAAGAAATGGTGAATGTTTGTACTGTCGCGTTAAAATGATTGTATTCTGACCAGAACTGTCATACCTGTGGAGTGAAGGTGTTGTGAGGTGAAGCGTGTTGTGTTTGGTGAACATGTGCACAGAAAAGGAGGGGCCAAAAACTGTCTGCTCTCTGCCATTTTTTGTAAGAGTTGTTAGTGCAGAAGAACCTTTGACTGCAGCCGCCTGTGGCGCACATGTGTGATTTCACACCTGCAGAGGTTTAAAATACTTGGGGTTCTATCGAAAGTCTCCACTCTGAGACCAGGTTCCAGAAACCTTCAATTTCATACAGAACAGGGGCAGCAGTCATGTACACGAACAGCTGAACTGAAGCAGAAAAGCTCCAGTTTCATCTTTAAAAAATGTGTCAAGGAAACGTGGCTTAAAAGTGTCACCATTGGATAAAAGTTGCCACAGAGAAAAGTTGCTGGAGCTTCACCGGGTTTTGTGGTTTTTACATGACAAAACAGCTCTCTGATAAGAAGCCCCCAGCTTCATGCGGGTAAAGATTATCTCTTTTTCTTAACTTTAATTGTTTAATTATTCCACCAACTCTGAGGAGATTGTGCTGCATCAAGCTGATTTCCCTTTTGGCAAAGCCACTGCAACCCCACCTTGGTTTGAACCACATTCTCCTGACGCTCTTGTCAATCGTCTCTCTCACTGGAACAGAAGACTGCAAAGAATATCCTTTTTTCCACCAAGAAATAATTAATTGATTTAAATGATTAAAACAGTGGGAAATTATGAAATGGATTTGAAAAGAGGCCTCTAAGGGAAAGCTTTGTTTGTTCCAGGCCTAGTTTTAATAAGCTTTTCAAAACTGGGCAAGAAAAATGACTCCATGTGTTCTTTTTTGCAAAATAATTATGGCTAGATGAAGTGAGGAGGTGGAGGGGTCAGTGGAATGAGGAGGAGGTGGAGGATGAAGCTCTCATAGAAATTGATCATCTCACTCCGCTGAGATCTTGCAGCACTATGGCATCTTCCAAGCAGCTGTACTGTGGGAAAAAGAAAGAAAGAAAAAGCAAAAGAAAAGCAGCAAACAACAATATGGTGGAACACTGTTTTATTGTTTAAACAGGGACAGGAGAGTGTCAGATGTGGCTCGCCGTGTTGATACTCCCCACAGGGGTAATCTCAAAGAGATGAAAAGGAGACCACAGTCCTTCATAATGAAGTTGTTTGTCTTGAGGGAACAAGCATGAGAACCATTCAACATGGTGTTTAGCTTCAGATTCAGACATTCACACGCCGTTCTTTTCTATTGATGCCGCACAGAATCGCAGAGAGGCTGGTTTCATCCTTCAGCTTTATACACACCACAGGCACGCCTTAGAAGGATAGACTGGCCAACATTAAAGTGAAGTTCTGTAAAACAGTCATGACATTCGTCGCAGAGCAGGGAGTACAGAGAAATAGGCAGAAGTCTTCATCCAAGCCTTAAAGACACTTTTGTTGTCAAAGAATCTCCATAAAATCACTCTCTTTTTCACATACCGATGTGAAACAATCCAACATTTGCTAATATTAAATTTATATCGCATGACAGTGACACTGTTTGATTTGGTGCTATTTTCTCACCCACACATGTCTGTGTTACTGCACAAACGTTTGTATGCGTGTAAGTAGACTACACGCTGATGGTGCCAAGGTTGCTGATTGTATCAGTCTGTCTGGAACTGTGTAAACGTTTGGATTGACTTTATGAACGTCTTAAGTGGACAGATACCTTCAGTATATTTTGCACAGATTGTTCAGTTTTCTCAACTGCACCAAACTAAACCATCAGTGTCATGCAACTTATTCTTTATGTGTCTTCCTCTCACTACATAAAATAGTTGCAGTCACCCCCACGCTGCTTACGAAGTTTATGAAATTACGTGAAAAAACCCAACTAATGGATTGAACTCAGAGACGGACATGGTGCCCTGAGGGCATCTTAAGGCTTGAAGGAGGCTTCAGAAATCAGAACAGAGCGTCATTACGACACCCTTCTAGAAAAACGCCGGTCTACAACTTTCTAACTTTTGGTGTTAACCTACTTGAAGATGGCAGCTAATCAACCTTGGCCTACACAAAAGGGGCTGTCCATCATGTCGGCTCTACAGTAACTGAGTTAAATTTTGGCTATACTATTGTAATTTCTCCACAAATTTTATTTAGAATATTATTAACCAGTCAACTCTTGTCCATACATTGGTTATAGTAAACTACAGTTGTGAAATTTAAGAGTTGAAATGATGGGGGGGGGGCAGATTAAAGTGAACAAATTAAAGCAATTCAACTCTTCAGGCTAAGTTTACATTTAAGCTGCTTTTTTGTATGTTTTATTTACCTTTTCAATTTCCTCACAAGGAAACAAATTAACTTAGGTCACAAAACAATGTAAGGGGCCCGAAGTGTTTTGATCAGTATTAATTACTCAAGCTGTTTCCCTTCATTTGATTTGGTTCTCATTTACTGATTCAATCACTTATTACTTTTAATTAAAACAGAGAAGCAGTGAGCTTAGGAAAACAGAAATCAACTAAATGAATGCCTCACTGGTGTCAGAGGACTTTCTTATTGCCTGTGCTGATAATCAGATCCAGCGCAGTAACAAATCTGTTAGATCTGTCAGGACCAATATAGTGGCCCTGAAGATAAGGAAGAGAAATAGCGTTATAACAGGTGATGTAGGTAATCATGTGCTCAAATGATTTGTGACACAGCACAGAGTGTGTTATACTTTATCCAAGGAGTCATGTAAGCTGACATGTAAACTATCCAAAATGTCCACATAGCTTGTTTTTAATCGCTTGCCACCAAGGCAAAATATCTCATGAGCCACTGGATAGATTTGAATGAAACTTTCAGGAAATAATCACTGCATATACCTCTACATTTGATTAACATTTCAAGCCAACCCAATTTTAGATGGTTGCCACAAATATCTAATTTAGAAAAAACACAAAAATAGATATTATTCAGTTCATTTTACAAATATTGTGCTGAAATTTGGTGTGTTAGCAACTGAAAGTCATTCACAACAGGTATTCCAAGTGTTGCTCGTACGAGATCATATCTTCAAACCTTAGAATTAACTGTTAGGAGTCAAACCTGTTTGTCTGTTAGCAAAATAATTCAGCAACTACTAAAAGAATTTTAATAAAACCTTTAGAAAGCAATCATCAAATGTACTTCTGAAACTCTTGAACCTTTGGAGTAAATTCATTCCACGATGGCCCTCACAGCTAATTAATTGTAGTCTTCACAGAAATAGCTTTAACTCAGACAGTTTTACAGACATTGTGCTGAACCTTGATGTGGTTATAGCTGAGCGTTATCCACAACCCATGTTACCTCTGTGATATTTCATGATGTTGCATAATCTTGCAATATTACTTTTTTACAGCTACATATCTCAAAACACCATAGAAATGCAAGACTGATACACAAAAGTTTATTATCAGCATAAATTGATCTTAGTTGTGAGTGTGCATTGTTGTTTCTAATGGATTCACTTTGTGCAGAGTAAAAAGGTCTACTTCTGTCACTATAGGTTCAAAGTTGTACGTTCAATTGAACACCTAGAAATACAAAAATGTGTCAGCTTTCAAGATTTGTCTCATTTATGGTCGACTAAAGAGCAGCCAAAGTGACATAAATTACACATTCGAACCACCCATATTTTGAAATCTTACATTTGTATAGGGTCCTGTGATGGACTTGTGACCTGTCCAGGGTGTCCCCCGCCCCTCGCACTGTGACTGCTGGATATGGGCACCAGTGACCCTGAAAGGAAGAAGAGGGTAACAGATAATGGATGGACATTTGTATAGGATGTGTAATAGACCTTTTTAATGAATCACAGGACAGATTTACAAACACCAATAGTCCATAGCAGTAATAAATGTGCCCAACCGAGCCAGGAAACATTTTTCAAAGGGTAGGCAAAACTCTAAATTTGCAGAAATCAGAAACTAAATAACAGAGAAGGAAAAAAGAAGCTTTTCCTGTAAGTGCTTTAATCGCAGCATAATTGCCTCTGCAAAGTATTTCAGACTCTCTGCATGTGGACACGTTTAAACACAAACAAAACACCATGTGTTGCTTCTAACAACATTGCTTTAATGAAATGTCGTGAGTCCTTAATGAGTCTCAATGTCTTGTGATAAATTTCATAATTATTTAGCCCCACACAATTGGAGCGGGAAATTCATCAGTCAAAGCAAATTAGTTGGGATCCATTAAGGTTCAGTGTCTTGTAGGGACATTCACTTTATTAGTTTCTTACACCCATTGCCATAATTGGAAGCATATTTCATTTGGCTGGAACTCAACTTTACGGAATGACTGCTCTTTCCCGTTCTTTTTTACAGCGACATGTTCTGTTGTGCACACAGTCTGTTATATAACACAGACAGTGAAGGTGTTTCTTTGTTTAAACAGCACAATTTTCTTTCAGGTGTGACTCTTTGAATTTACACATTTTCCATTCTAAGAAGCACTGAGGCAGGTCTGCAACTCCATCTGTACTTATCCATCTGAAACGTCAGGTGAGAAAAGTGGAACGATGCACTACAGTAGCTCTCTGTAAAACGATAGTCTAGTGAGTTTTGAAATGGTGTTCTGTTAAATAGTCAATAGTAGTTAGCACCTTTTCAGCTTTGATTTTAGTTAGAACTTGGACTTTGCTAGGCTAATGGCTAGCTAAGCAAGAGTCATAGTTTTTCAGGCTTAAACAAACAACTCTGAAAAATGACGAGTAAAAGAACGCTACATTAGCTCATAATACACCTCTTTTGTTTGTTACCATTTTGTCAACCGAACAACGTCCGTTTTACTGTGTGAATGTTTGTGTGCTGAGCATAGACTGATTGTATATATGCCAGTGGTTCTGAGATGGCTGTGAATGTATCAGTCTGCCAGTAGTTGAATAAACATGTAATAGACCCACTGATCAGGCTGAATGATGTAGCTGTAGCGTCATCGGTTTGTACACGATTTATGCTCTGCTTACATAGGAGCACAAATATTCTTTGGTTAACTAAACAACAAACTTCACAAATGATGTCATGCAAAAGTATGAAGTAGTGGTCTTCCACACTAGCTTGTTGTTCTTGAGAAAGAGTTGTTTCATAAGCCTGAAAAGAAGTTTGAAAGAAGAAAAACAGGCTCTCATTTGACTAGCCATTAGCCTTAACTTAGATTAAAACAAGATAATAATGAAAGAGGGCTGCTTGGTCTTTTTGCAAAAAGACAGGAAGCTTCTTGTTGATCAGTGGCACATGACAAAGGGGATAATTTCTTTAAAATGACTGATGGTGGCTTCCACTCACAGATGTCTTCCTTGTTTGTCTTGGGGCTGCCTCAGGGTATGCCTTTCCCTTGCTCCCCTGCCTCCTGCTTTGACAACCTGCAGACATCTCAGATGAGTGGCATTCTCCCCACAGAGACGCAGAGTCTCAGACATGAAAGAATGAACAGTAAATCCTCTCTGTTTTGTGTTGAGACCATGTGAGACTGACGGCAGAAACCGATACTGATGTTGGTTCAGGAGTTAGTTGACCCTGCAACTACAGATCAAAAGATGTTGAAAAGATTGCTCTAATTTTTAAATAAAATGCATATTTAGCAGACTTTAATTTACAACGTACTCTCTCTGAGCTGCGACTCCTGGCAATTTGATAAACAGAATTGACGGGGTAAAGTCTCTAGAATGTGTCGCAACATTCATGAGGCTCAGAGGCAGAGGTGAGTAATCCTGTTGCTCGAATTTCGAAAATGTGTACAAAATGAGTGCAACCAAAATGTTGTTGCAGGTGCATTAAACTCTTCACAATTTTTTGGTGGGCATCTCCAACTCTCTCAAATGAAATTAAGTTGTGTTTCGAGAGCTACAGGGGAGCTCTCCACTGACAGAAAACCTATCCATGTCTTAACACTATGCAGATTATAAATGAAGGGATTAAAAAACAGGTCCAAATCTGTGTATCTTTATTTTAAAAGTGTTTAGTATTTAACTTAATCTGTGTTCTGATCAGTGTACCTCTTACTTTGTTTCTGTATTAACATTTACTATTTTGTTTTGGTTCAAGATTGAATTTTTACCTTTCTCTATCGTCTTGCACTTGGACTCTCTCATAGAAGTAAAAAAAAAAGAAAAGTTGTGGGGGCTCTATGTCTGCTGATGCAACTCCAACTTGTCTTTTCAAATAAGTCCGAAGACTGCCAACGAAGCTGCAGGGTGAGTTCACTATTTTGCTGAAGTATTTCTTGATTTATCTTGAGTCATCAAGGGATACCAAATTTCCCACAACAACAGAAGTCCTTCATTGAGGTCTTGCCATAGTGACCTAATCTTATTCTTCCCACATCAGGGCTGTGTTTGTCCAAAACGCCTCCACGGTAGAGCTGACCTGATTGGAAGGTAATAAAAATCCAAGTCGAACAAAGGAAAGAAATAAGCTACATTCAAGCATGCACGCACACATGCACTAAAAAAGCACCCTTATCATCCCTGTTTCATTTAGAGTTGATTGCTGTCGGATTATAATGCAATCACCACGCTGTGTGAGCCGTAACTATGGGAACTGGTTTTAACTGTTTATCTTGCCAGAGATCTTAATTTAAGTTTGAACACTCTGTATCACTTAGATGTGAGAGACATGGGAAATCGACAAAAAAGAGAGGGGGGAAAAAAGAGAACAACAAAGAGAGAAGAAGGAATGGGAGCTGTAAAAAATAAAATAAAATAAAAACAGACATTTTCTTGTTCTGTCTGTTGTATTTCATATGCAATTTACTTGGTCTTTGAGAGAAAATCAATTTCTGATGACAATCCGCAGGGCAGAAATGAAAGGAGTGGAGTTCCTTTGCCATGGGAAAGTTTCTGCCAGAGAATGCCACTAATCTTGGCAAAATGAATCATTCACACTTTTTTTGGACATCTATGTTAACCCCCCCTTCTTCCCCCAACTGCCCCTCCTCCTGACTTTCGTTCATTTGTGACAGTTTTATTACTAGTTGTGCAGGTGGCTGCAGGCTCAGGAGTCAGACAAGAATGGTGCACGAAGATAATCCAAAAAGACTGGGAGTTCTTGTCAGGATATGTTTTTTTGTTTGTTTTTGGGTTATCTTTGTGATTATTGCTGTGCTTTTTCTTGTGTTTTCAAGTCTCTTGTGTTTATTTCACATCGTTTCTCTATGTCATCATTGCATTCCTGCTTAATACATGATCCTGGTATCATCGCCTGTGGCCACCCGTCTTATCAGACCCAGTCCAATTCTCCCAGCCTTCACTCACCTGCAGTCTGGCCTTGTGCTTCCATGCCCTTTCTGGTTCTCCTTCTTCTGTAGTTTTGTTACTCTGGTGTCTTTTTGCTGCCATTCCAGCTGTTTGTATTTCTTTGGTTAATTTTTTTTTTCAAGCTCCTTTGATCTTGCAAACTATGACAGTTTATTGGGTTTCTAATGATCTTTTCTGAGTGTGTTGTGCATGATGACTGTTGTAATAAACACTCCCAGCTTGCACGTTTCCAATGCTCTTGACAAAAAATATACTGGGATGTTCTCTGACTGAACTTGGCTGCAGTCTATGCAGCAACATTACTCATAACTAACAGTGCAAACAAAGCCTGGTGAAACAGTGATGATCCACATGTATGTAAATGCAACAACTTGCATCCTAATCAATGGTTGTCTAGGTGAACAAATCATTCATTACACCTAAATGAAGAAAGAAATCTTAGTCTTAGCCATTATTTGATTATAAAATAGACTTCTACAAACCAAGACCTAGTGGCATTGTTTTTTTTAGTAATACTGACTAAATTAATTCTTTACTTTGTTTTAGAGCACCCTTTTTGTTTCCTCTTCCCAAGTCTCACCACCCAGTCCTGATTAGATCCATTTTTTCCTGCTAAATATGTCTTACCCTGCTGAGAAATGGACTCCATTAAACCTTAAAAATCTGCTGTGATATCTGACACCAAGGAATCAGTAGTAGAAAATAAGTCCTTAAAGCTCTGAGGTACAATATTTGTGATTTGGACTTGTTTGTTCAGCACATCCTATTAATGCTCAATTGGATTTCAATCCGGAGGATTTTTGGAGAACAAATGAACACCTCTAACTTGCTTTTCCTCAAACCAATGATATTTTTGTGTGTGACAGGATGCACTAATCTACGGTGGCCCTGAGGTGCAAAACACTACAACATTAGCGAAAACACAATTACAAATTCAAAAACACAACAACATTA
>JAVKLF010000083.1:17464424-17492591 GCA_034783495.1 Millerichthys robustus
TAATGTTGTTGTGTTTTGGAATTTGTAATTGTGTTTTTGTTAATGCTGTTGTGTTTTTGAATTTGTAATTGTGTTTTCGCTAATGTTGTAGTGTTTTGCACCTCAGGGCCACCGTACTAATCTGCTGAAAAAGGCCACTGCCATCAGGACAAATCCCAACGTTTTCATAAAGGAGTAACCCACAAACAACAGTGTTTAACTGTGTGGTACTTTAAAAGTAATGTCTATCGCAAGAGACAAAAAAGCATGGTCCTTCAGTGTCCACTGGAATGGGTGCTGGATCAAAAAGTAGTGAAGATCTGATCTTACCAGCATGTTGCATCTATTGTTTGTGGGTTATTTGTGAACAAATCAAGATGTTTGTGAGACATACTTTCAGTGACGGTTAACAATCAGCAATATACCAATGTTCCTTAGCAGCCTTTAAAGTAAAAAGTAAAGTAAACATTAAATCCAAGGTTTCAGTAAGTATTTCACTGGGCTACAACTATTAGAGAGATGGTGACTCAAATTTGTGAGGAAATATGCAAAAAAGTTTCTCGTCTCACTGAATTCTGAGTGAGCTGTGCAGCTGCCAGTCTTTGAAAATCACAGCCTATTTTCATGTGCACAGCTTGCAAAACTGTATTCTAGGTTGTGCAGGCCTTCTGTTGCCCACCTCATAAACACATGATTTAATCAACTGAAGCACACTTTCAAAATGGAGATAGCATCATTTAGGCCATTTTTAAAATTAATAAGTGGCATGGTTTTTACACCTGGACATAGACTTGGATGTTTTCTGTCAAAGGAGAGCTCTGTCTGACAGAAAACATCAGCTATTAGCAACAATCACATTATCATCGTCTTTCACTTATTCAGATCTTGGTTGTGGGTGTAGAAGCCAGACTTTCCTTTCCACGGCCACTCCCAAAAGCTCCTCCAGGAAGACCCCAAGGCATCTTGAAACCAGTCAAAAAACTATGATCCCTCTAGCGTATCCTGGGTTGGCCCCGGAGTCTCTGTCTGGAAGGACATGTCTGAAACACCTCCACAGGAAGGCGTCCAGGACGCATCCTAACCAGATGTCCTATTCTCAGCTGCTCCTGGATGTCCAAACTCCTCACCCTATCTTTAAGGCTGAGCCTGGCCACCCTGTGGAAGAAACTCATTTTGGGCCACCAGTATTTGCAACCTTACGTTTTTAATCACTACATAAAGTTTATTGCCGTAGGTGAGGGCTGGAACATGGATAAAGCAGTAAATCAAGAGATTTGCTTTCTATCTTAGCTCAATCTTTAACACAACTGATCAGCTGATCACCAGCCCCAATTTACCTGTCCATCTGTCACGTCCTCTTTTCTAGTGAAAAAGAGCTCAAGTTTCCTAAACTCCTTCACTTAAGACAAAAGTGGAGAAAACAGTATATAATTCTGATCATGTTTGAAAAGTATTGGCATTGTCGATCCTGTAAAGGAGTACATCCTCCAGTCTCTTGAGCCTGCGCTTGGATGGGTCCTTGAGCTAAAGCTTGCACTTTACCTTTTTATGAAAGATCCATTATCAGACCATACCGTTGTTAAATTCACTCCCACTTTACCTCACCTTTTTCTCCTGCTCTCACACTATACTTCACTGGAACACAAGTTGACTAAATTGTATGCTGGCATATGAAATGGAAGTGGCAAGGTCACGCAAGATCAATAGGAAGTTAATTAATGAGGAGTATGCAATGTTGTGCAAGTATGGATTTCTGAAAGCGTATGACTGTGTTCCAATAACTGAAATGTCACCAGCATCCGGATGAGGAGGGGGGAATCATACCACCTTCAATTTTCTTTTAAATTCTAATAAAACTGTTCATATAATGAGGTTCTCATTTTGCCTTGGATTTTTTTCTGGACTTGATTTAAACAAACACATGAAGCTCAAGCCTATTTCAACAAAATAGATCAGGACTTCATATAAAAATGAAAAAAAAAACCAACATTGTACAAAATTACATTCAAATATTGTGTCACTAATTAACATAAGATGAATGTGGCACATCCTTTATTTAGAATTCATTTTCATTTTGTTTTGCTTTAAAGCAATATTACATTACAATATTATTATTATCATTATTATTATGATATTACATTGTATTTTTACATTAATATTACATAGAATAGAAGAAGGTAACAATTATCAACCCCTGCTGAATGTGAAGGCACAGACCTGTATGTGTCTGTACTGTTAACTGTTAACAAATCACTAGGAAATCATTGAATGAATATTTCTGATTAACATTTGAAGTTGCCTTGATACAAGAAGGCATTTCTAATTAATCTTTACAAACATATAAATAGCATGACCCAGTCAACTCTCCAGATATTGAGCTAAAATTTGGTGTGGTAGAGACAGAGAGTCATTCACAACATATATTCTAAACACTAATCACTAAACACTCTAATCAGATCATCATGATAACATAAGATAACTGGTAGATAACACATAATGCTGTTTCAAGGTTTGGCCAAAATGGCTACAACATCTTATTTTAAAACAGGAAAAGAAATGTAGTGGGTGATACGTTTTCCTTTACAAAATCCTAAGCTTTTTATTTATTATTGATTACATTTAAGACGGCCTGAAGATTTGTCGACTTTAAGGTTATGTCCATCCAGTCAAAGCCTTTGCCCCATGACACTGTAGGTGTCCGGAAACAATTTTCTATAATGTAAATGGGTGTGTTTTTTTTTTTGTTTTTGTACACTGAATATAGCTGCAGAATTGTTCACGCTTTAAAAGTTTGTATGAGAAAAGTTGTTCTGCGACAGAGAACAAGGATAAAAAATTAAGTTCTGATTACAATTATGGGACGTGACACTTAGCTGATTTCAAATCAGCGAGGCCAAATTTCACAAAGCCTGTCAATGGTGGCAGCAAGCTCACCAGATCCCTCCCCAATCAAAAGTTTGCTCTATATAATTTTACGCAATCAGATTTCTCCACAGTCATCCAGTGCAATCAGGTAATCAGAGGGGAGCATTAACAAGACAAATGGGGTTTAAAAAGTGGGTGCACTCTGTTTGCAGGAACTTCCTATGGAGAAGCCCCCTCCTCTCCTTGATTACTCCTATCACCCTCATACAGCGCAACATCCCCGCTAAATAGCTTTCTACTACAGTACAGGCAATATGTGCAGAGGGAACAAATGTGACTGACTTTTACATGAAAAAATAGACACAGTTGTTACTCTTAAGGCTATTTATGTCAAGTGACTAAATGCTCGAGCTAACAATTTCATCAAATTGTTCATATTGTGTACGGAAATGGTTCTGCCTCTTTGACACCTTTTATTTTCTGTGACATTTTGTTACCCAGATTACACAGTCTGGGGCTGTTTGTTCATATTTTCAGCACATGCACTCGTCTTGCATGTCAGCATTATATGAGTATTTGAAACTTGTGACTTCTGTCATTGTCGGTTTTTGTACAGTCCAATCCAAATAATGTAGAAATATAGGCCCCGTTTTAGCAAGTAACAATTAAGCTGTAACGTTTTGGTTTATGCCTTGGAGGTCCAAATAACTATTGCTGGTTTAACGTTAGTGGTGGCACAGTGGCTCAGTTGGTACAGCTGTTGCCTCTCAGCAAGAAGGTTGCTGGTTCAAATCCTGTCTCTGTCTACTTGTATCAGATAAAGTTGTTTTGAAAATCTGTAAATTGAAGCATTGTGAGATGAATGACCACAAGAACCTTCACATAAAGAACGTTGTGTTTGTGTGACGGCTATTTACCCTTCTTGGCACCTTGTTCAAAAGAGTGTCTGCTGTCTTTCTACTTTTCTATTTCTACTTCTTACCCAATTCTCATAACGTTTCTGGTTAGTCTTAAAGCCTGACCTCTTCGCATATATTCACTCAGTCCTTTGAGCAAATTTTCTGAGCTCTGAAATAATTAGGGAAGACGATGTGGGGATGACAAAAGACAACAGGAAAATGAAATAGACCCTCTCTGCGGGCCCTTAGGGTCTTTGCAGCAATTCTAATTAAGCCCATCCAGAAACAGAGGAGCCTGGATTGAGGCAGTTTCTCATCAGAGTCCCACCATGAGCCTCTTTTGTCATGAACACACAGCCAATTACAAAGCTCAACAATGGCGTAGGGAAGTCTTATACCCTCCACAAAGACCAGAGACCATGGAGAGCGACAAATATCTATCAGCATGGAGTGACTTTGCCAGACAAGAAAATGCTCTCACCTTCCCAAGAAATCAAATCAAATATGCATTCATGTGTGTGACCCACATTGGTGGACATGAGACTTGTAGGTTCAATTCCCAGTGGCTCACATGCCAGAGTAATTATATGTTGCCAAGGCAACAGTACAGATTGAGTAATAGAGTGGTTTCCTGCAAAACGTGGCTTACACTAATTAATTTGAAATAAATTCTGCTGTAAATATGGATGGCTCCCACTTCAGAGCAAGTCAAGCCAAAGAAAACCTCACGTGTTTATAATCTTTGCACATTAGTCATTGCAATCTCCATGCTTGCCAGACCATACATTATGAAGCCGTCTCTCATTTTATCCATTGTGCACGGAGAGTAATTACCCAGAGATAAGTGTTCCTCTATTAGGGCCCACTCGCAGTGTTCCCTTTGAGCGGTCCCCTCAGACGGGGGTGCTGCCTCAGACTATTTGGGCGGTGAGGAGTGGCAAGTGGGGTGAGCTTTGTGCTTTCCTGCATTCGATGAGGCCTCCTGACAGTCACGGCCAGGTAGATCGATCTTTCAATCAGACATCCTATTTAATATTGCAAAGCTCCACTGCCCTGCCTCGTTTATAGGCGTTTATGTTGCTTTTTGATTAAAGCAGATAAAGGCATATCCAACTTTCCACTCTTTTTCCTCAGATAGAGGGGTAATATCTGTGGGGGAGAGTTCAGTCTTTTTTTTTTTTTCATCATATATGAAAGCTCCGTCAGATTTGCAGGAAAATAAGGCAACTTGTCAAAATGTGAAATTACATGTTGGGTGGGTGGCTGTATTTCTCTGCGTGATAGGGGTGACAAAGGCTAAGTGAGAGTAAGAGCAATGCTTGTACAACAGCAACAACAAAAGAAATCAATGAGTTAAAGAAAAACATACTGTTCTATGATGTGACTTTATATCCAGGCTGTTAGGGTTAGGCAGATATGCACTCTGCTAAATCAATGTAAAACAAGAAAACAATAATCCCCTTTTCCCTTAGCTGAATGCCAAAGACTATGTGGATTTAAATCAGCATTTTGTTTGTTTTTAACACAAGATGACAAAAAATAAGAGAAGCATTAAATGGACAATACTAATAATTTGTTTTTCAAACTGTACTAACTGAGTCTAAAGCTGATCTCTATGCAGAACAGATGTAAAGCAAGATTTTGCAGCATTGGAAAATATGTCCAGTCAATTATCTGGATAGTATTTAATGTGTTTTGTGGCCTGTGTTTAGGTATAGATGGAACATAATTATTTTTCTAAACATATGACATATTTTCATCAAGATTTCTTTAAACACTTTGGTTTTTATCCACCACAGCAGATTCTACTGTATGTCTAACAGTTCAGACATTTCAACCAGTGAGTCATGACAACTTACTATTTGTATCGGTTATATTTAACTCATTAACATCTTGAGTTATTTTTCTCTGAGCTGTGTCTGTTTTTTTCACAGAGCCCCCTTCACTTCCAGCTGAACTTGAACGCTCTTTTTTCAGACATAACGAGATCTTTAGGTGCGCGTTTCCGTCATCTTTTTTTCCAGAGGAGTGCACCGAGTCTCAATGGAAACCTAAAATTAGTTGTGCACAAATGTAGACTTAAGAGCAAAGTCAGAAAAAGGACATTTCCTTTAAGAGCATTGATTTTGTTTTTTTTCCCACTGCAGCTCTGGGCTTTTGCCTCAGATGATCTCACTGGAACTGAGTCTGACATTGGAAGACAGGCAAGAAGAACAAACACCATCAGGTCAAACGTTCTTTGTGGCTGTTGATATTTTTACCTTTATTTGTCTTGGAAAAGGATTTTCCCCCACTAAATGTGAATGTCCTTTTCTTGCTCTTGCAGCCCAAAATGTCCAGTGTTTAGCCTTTGAGCGCCATTAGCAGAACAAATGGGAGCAATAATGTTTCTTTTGGAAGCGAAGACGTTTCTCTTTCTTTTCAGCACCGAGGTTCTTGCAAAGAGTCCAACAGATACAAATCTACTTCTTTCACCTTTAAACTGCTGCTGCCTCCGGAAAAGCTCGTCGAAAACATACTTTATGTGTTTTAAACATTTTATTACAGAGTGGATTGATTCTTTTATCGCCAGCTGTTATGTGTGTGTGTGCAGACTGATACCAGAGGTGTATAACAAAGTACATTTACTTTGTTACAGTACTTAAGTCTTTTTTTGAGGATTTGTAATTTTATCAAGTATTTTTTTATTTTAACTTTTATTTTGTTACATTCAAAACATAATACGGATACTTTCACTTTTTTACGTTAAAATTTAACACCTAGTTACACACTACAAATTAAAATATGACCAGAACACATAATGAAAAGAGTTTTTATTGTATTTAATTAATTAACTTGGTTATGCCAACTGGTTTAGTGGAACCAGTTGGTTAAACTACTTTTACTTTCCGGATTATTGTGAGCAGTTTTATGACTTTTTCTTAAGTACTTTTCTTATCAGTAAAATTCATTTTTATCATTTCTGTTAAGGTATTTTTACTTTTACTTACTGTAGTCGTTTTTTTCACAACAGATCCTAAGATCTATTCAGATCTTCACCAAAATATTGAGCAACAACTATTATAGGTGACTCTAAAATATCTTGTGAAGCACTGGATAGAATTTCATGAATCTTTTGAAAACAGATCTGTATACATCTAAAACTCACATTAGCCAAACAATAATATCTCTACTCTAGCTTTGTCAATTTTTACAGAGAATGAGGTCAAATTAATTAATTTGTTCCTGTTTGGAGGAATTATATCTACATTCAGCCTTCATGTAATCCCACAAACAATGAGTTTTATTTTCTCTGACTCCATGCTGTCTAACAACGTTGTCACGTCTTCCCTCTGGCAAAACAAAACAGCCCACTTTTTAGAGGAGAGTAACAGCACCACAAGGGTTTCCTGGAGTCACGAGTTTCATCTTCGGGAGGCTGAAACAATTCTTTCTTTCATTGTAATGAAAGACAAGATGCCAGATAATCTCATAAATATGTGTTGTATTCCTTTTTCGGCACTCGCTCTGCTCGGCTGAAAGAGGCAGGCCTTTGTTCGGGGGCTTCCTGACCCACAGGAAGTGATTGCAGCGTGACAGTGAGGGACACTCATCTCTTAGTAAGGAGGGGTCGGGGGGGAGTGTTGGAAGACGTATCCCTTTTTGATCAAGGCTTGCTGACTGATCACCCGGAGAAAGGCAAATGGGGATCATACCACGGCCTGATGACAGGGGGCCAATTTTGATGTCCCTTTTCTCTCATTGCGGTGCTTCTCTTTCAAGCCAAAATCTGCTTGAACAGCCTGGGAAAATGGCCTTTTACCCACCTTCATTGCCACACAGTTGACAGGACAGCTAAGCTTAATGGAATTTAGATGAATGTTGAGACCAAGTAAAATGAGTTCTGCAGCTCTGCTCCAGCTTTTGTCTTTATGTCCCTCTACCAAAAAAAAAAAAAAAAAACCAGGAAGAAAAACGTGATTTCTATCCACAGGAACACGGGACTAAATGAGGAAAAAGGCTCATGTGTGAATAAAAACAAAAAGGTGCCGCTTTGTTTCATCCCAGATTGTTTAATTCAAAAAAAAAAAATTGACACACATGAGAAACATTATATGTGAGCAGCATCGTGGTCCATATTTAATGTAACTCGAACCTCAAAGGCCACATGTTCTAGCCGTGTTTATAATGCATTAGGGGAACAAACTCCGCACTGTACTCGCTTTACAAATCCCACCTGGCCGTGTATTAGTAGCAGATGTGGCTCTCTAATTCATAACGAACTAATAATGGTTGTGTTAGTGCAAGGTTGTTTTCCTTTCCTCCCTCGCACACAGAGATGGGGCTAATCTGTGGAGGAGGTGTGGCAGGGTAGAGGGAAATATTGCACCCTGCATGAAACACACACTGAGGAATGTGTTGTTACAAGTGAACAGACTTTGAACTGTTCTAATGCGACTCACTCATCATGAATGAATTTTTATCATTGAAAAAAAAATGCTCATCTGTCCCCAGTCACCTCTCTGCATCTGCCAAGATCAGAATGAATTACTATTAGCTCACCATTGTCAAGAAGTGAAATACCACATAAGTTAAGCATTTCTTCATTAAATATATTTGACTGTATTTGCCGTTAATAAAAACATGAATAACATAAAAGTGTGTTTAATGATTCCATACTTTGATGATGTTCTGATAAAAAAAGAGCTCAAGGACTAGATATACAAGATAAAGCACAACAAAGAGATGAAGATCTAAAGGCATCCATTAACAGCTTCATCCATCGTTGATGTCAGAGAGGGTGGAGTTTGGAAGAAAGCTCAGGCATTTGTGCAGTTATTGAAATTGAACTGAGCTGACTATTTATTCACAATGAAGCCCAGTCTTTACCTGTTTTTTTACATTGACAAAATCCTCTCAAAACTGGACTATCTTTCTGTAGTTGTAGATGTTTTGCTTCCCATCTGGGGAGCTTTCTCATTTCTAAACTGGAGGGTGGAGTTCTACGCTTTTCAACTGTATGTGAAACAGCGATATAACCTAGATTCTAACAAAGATTGATCTACGCACCTCTCACAACAGAGAATGGTTAGAGTCTTTGTTTGCATGACTCACCAGAGAGATGTTTTGGTCACATGCATGAAGTCGTGAATAGCTGGGTTTCAGTCACAGGGTTTTGATGACGCACAATTTCAAATGGAGGGCAGGAACTAAAATGTCTATGGAGGAAACTGTTGTAGAGACATGGATTTAGACCTAGTTTCCAGACAAAAATACCAGCAGTTACTTAACAAATAAGTCAGACGTGATGTCATGAAGATAAATGAGATTTCGACAGAATTTTAAGATTTGCCGACAAAACTCTCCATCTGCTCCTAGGGATGACCAAGAACCAGAGGACATACTGGACAAGTATGTACATGTATGTAATATGTATTTATACACATAGTATTATTTATATTACCTCAAACAAAATAAAGCAATACTAAACCAAATGTAACCAGAATAATTTACATTTTTTTACTGACTCACCATTAGTTAAATCATCCAGTTGTGTAACATTAGGATCAAAATAGATGTTTCCTCTACACTATTAAAGGCTAACATCTGTCTATTAGTCCTTACAAAAAACAAATCTGCTTATGATTTTAAAAACTCGCTGCCAAATATTCCCTGATAATGTCTCATACACTGAGCAGCTTATTTTTGGGATTCGGCCGTATGGATTTGGCAGATTGCCTCTGTCTAGATCAAGCTCTGCAGAAAATGTGAAAAGCTCTGAGCATGGATGATGCTTGAAATGTATATTGTGGTGTGACTCCGGCCGCACAGACTGACCTCGTGTGCATTAGAACTCAGACATAAAGCCGTATGCTTGAAATATTGAAAATAATATCCACCCATAAAGTTCTTACAACAGACCTAATGCATCAAAAACCTCTTAAACGCCCATTATTTTCTACTGTGCTGTACGTGTTGACACGTGGAGGCCGAGGAGCTCGAGCCGTCACAGAGTGTGGTGGTGACGTGCAAAGAGCGAAGCTGTCACGTGCGTGGCGCAAAAAAAAAAAAACGTTAAAATGACTTTCTTCAAAGATTTCGCCTCAGAACTTTGAAGTCTGACCTGTAAGTAAGGGCAAAATGAAGCTGCATGCTCTGGGTGGTGTGTGTGAGTCTGCAGCTATCTCATTAGGGAGTTTTATCCCAGTAAAAGATTTCAGCATAGAGAAAACAAGGGCGATAAAGAAAATGAAAGGAGGCGAGGAAAGCAGGAGGAAATCCAGCGGTAAAGAGAACTGGGGATATTGTAATTAGTTGCACCTGTTTCCTTTAACCCAGCTCCAGTTTCCTCCCTACAATAGCATGCAGATTACCCATCAAAGCCCCTCTTCGCTGCCTCTGCTCAATGGACCCTTTGTTGCCAGTTGTCAGGGAGGCGGCCCACAGAAGTATGTAACACAAGCAGGGCCACATTGCGCTGGAACTTACAGTACATGTGAGCCTCTGCCAGCGACAACAGGAATAAAAAGGGAATGTTTGTAGACAAGGAGGCTCCTGCGCTCTTGTTCTCCATGTGAGCTGCACTTTTCAAAGAGTATGCGACCACAACAGTTGCATCATCTGTCAACACGGTGGAATGCACTGCTCAGGGGTGACGTCTGCAGTGGAAATCTAAATATGGTTTCACAGGACTAATGGGAGCCTGCGCTACAGCTTCTTTCACCATAATCGTTTGTGAAGGAACTGGAATTATTTATTCAATTCTTACCTTTTGCTTAACTTACCGTAACTCTTTGTATGTTGGTTTGAATAAAGCTTCTCTACATCACCGATAGACTTGGATTTTTAACGAGTAGCTACATAAAAATATGACAACACATAAGCCCTGTTTCTGTACTCTGGCTTCCATTTCTGGATTGATTTTAAAATATTGCTACTTGATTTCAAAGTTTTAAATGGTCTTGCCCCATCATGTTTATGTAATCACCTCAACATCTACAAGAGCACTCCTGTCTTCAGGCCCGTCACTTAATTCTGTCAGGAGCAATCAGATTGCATTCATACAGCACTAAATGCGATCAGCCTCAGCGTGCGTTGGAAAGGTTTTCACTCAAGCCAGATTCTGAGGTGGTCTGGATCCCTTTTATCCACATATGTTTGGGAGTCTTAACACAATCCATCCTGAGCCAAGCTGTAGGACCTCCTACTGAACTGATGTGACCCCACACAAGCAGCAGAGTTATTACCTGAAGTGTTGGGGTAAGACCAAAAAGTTTGCTTCATCAGACGGCTAACTTAAAGTCATTGAACAGCTTTCCTTGAGATTTTAAAATGTTGTTTGTTTGTTTTAATTCAACAATTTGTTTTATCAAAATTCTTTAATAAAATTCTGAAAATACACACTTTTGTAATTATTCATAGTGGATCATTAAAGTTTTCTTCTACTTTTATTTTAGAGGTGAATAATATTCGCTATGGTTACTGTATACTATATCTTCACAAAACAACACATTTATATCACAAAACAACAGTCTGAGCAGTGTTATGTCACTTTCTAAACACAAAGTCACAAAAAAAGCTGTGGAAAAGAGCTGAAGTCCAGTCTGTTTTGTGCTTTCTTCCCACTTTAAATGTGTAAAACATCTAGTATTGGTTTACTTTTAGAGTCGACCCAGTTCAAAATGGCTGCTACAACTAGCTAACTATTCTTAAAAAAACTCAAACATTGCCATAACTTAGTTAATTTTTCCTATAGGAACCTAAATCTGGTCTGGCAGTAGGTGAGACTAATCCCCGACACGTAGTCTAAGTGCTAACACATTCTAATGCAGAATGTTTGTTTAAAATGTTGCTATTACAATTTACAGTCAGTGCTGTCTTTTAGTAAAATATCTAAACTAAACCACAGGACAAATTAATGAAAGTTTCAGGAAAACTCCAGCTGATTAACTTCTGGATTTAATCAAAATGATCAATGAGCCAATCAGCTCACCACAGCGCACACGAAAAGCTCTAATTCAGTCAGTTTTACAGAAAATTTGCTACAGTTGGGTGGGTTAAGAGTAATTCACAATACATACGTAGTCCAAGTGCTACTCATTGTGCATGATTTGTGTTTAAAACGTTTGCATTGTTGGTTGGAGTCAACCCTGTTTCTTTGTTAGCAAATTTTAAAAAAATCAGATGCATCACTGAATGGATGTAAAACTGCAAAGTCACCCCAGCTAACTGACCTTAGCCAACACAAAAATGATTATAACTCAGTCAGTTTTACAGATATTATGCTAAAATATGATTTAGTAGCAGCTGAGCATCACCACAAACACCTACATTGAGTGTGACAAAGTATTTTGTTGCTTAAGAATGTAGAAAAAATATACTTGCATGTTCTTTTGGTTGGCAGCCGGAATCATACGCAGAGAACCAGTTCTGTATTCTTTTAAAACTTTATTGCATCTAAAGACACCATTCCTCTCCTGGAGCTCATCTTGCTCCAGCTGCAACAATCTAATCACTCTCTCAGTGTCATCTACACATGCTCTTTGTAGTCTCTTTAACACGTCAGCATTGATGACACTATAACAAGGATGTACATACTGTTTAAGTAACATTACCAATGCTTGTTATGTCTATTTGAACCTCAGTTAAAATATCTAACAAGACTATGAATACTTTTTTTAAAAGGATTAAACCGCTACAACATCATCGTTTCTCAACATAAAATGATCTTGGTCTAAAACTGGCAGAGATGGACTGTTTCAAAGAATGTTAGGTCTTGACAATGATTTGGTCCTGCTGCACAGATCTGAGTCATAATGAGTCATTAAAGAACTTATAGTTGGTTTTATTAATAATCACGTAAATAGTTTTTGTTGTTGTTGTTTCATCCCGTCAGCTTTAACTGAAAACAGCTTGAGAAGTGACACATCGGTCAGAGTTTCTAATCCTGGAGCCGTTAGTCCTCTGCACATCTGCTGCAGTCTAATTGCTCCATTTAAAGAAACTGTCCTTGATTAGGTCTTTATTAGGATCATTTAACTTTTCTCAGCGAGGAGCGACGCTGATGGGATGGGGAAGTGGTGTTTTCTGTCGCCGAATTGGACGCTGATAAGTTTTATGGGCTGGCCTCGTGGAATGTATCCGACAATGAGGGGCGCAGCGGAGGCAGGAGGCAGAGGGACGAGAGGGCCAGCGCTTGCATTCACGCGCTAATTAGAAAAATTAGATCTATGAAAGGCAGCGAGCGATCCAGGCCTTCAAACCTGCGTTCTGTGTTAGCCCTGTAGCAGCACAAAGGAGGAGGCAACAATGAGTGCTGGGGGAGGGAGGGGGAGAAGAAGGTGGGGGGAGATAAATAATTTAATCCATTATCTACTCTGCAAAGCTCATCAGCACCGCTACACAATGGCCACGATTGAATTGCTGATTGCATTTCTCTCCTACCCTCCAGGAGAAAAAAAAAGCCCATGCTCCGCTATGTTCTCCCAGCCTGCCAGCACAACCAGGAGCAGGAGAAAGACATGGGTGGGGGGTGAGGCGAGGGGGAGGACAGAGAAGTGTAGAGTGTCTTCCGCCAAGGTCAAACTACAATGCAGCAATCTAATTAAGAGTATCAGAGAGTTTCCTGTATGGGGTCAACCTCCCCGTTGTGCTCACAGGCTTATAACGTCCATTATGCCGTACATCGTGTACTTCCTGATGGACGCAATACTAATTAAATCTTTCTTTGAACAGTATTCTCATCAAATGATCCATAAAAAAATAAAAGAGGGCGGAGTTGTTATCTTTCTGGTGACAACTTTAGAATGCAGTCAGAGGCCTGGCTTTGCATGATGAAATGCACATCGCCCGCCACCTTTCTTGCCAGAGTTTTACAGACTCAGACTATCTCATGTTGAAATAACACAATGAACACCATCTCATGAAAATATGAGTTATGAGAATTATGAAAGTTAACCATTTTCCAGATGTACATCCAGTCATTACTTTCTGAACGTTTCATTAGAATCCATCCATGTATAAATTATTTTGACTCCAACAGTTAATGATGAAGTTTGAAGTGGACGTTTTGTGCAATGGCTAGCACTTGGAGTGTGTTGGAGGTTACTCTCAGCTAACACCACACCACATTGTAGCACAATGTCTTTAAAATGGACTGAGTTAGAGCCATTTTTGTGTTGCCCAAGGTCAGATGGCCGTGATGGCCTTTCCTTTCAGGGTCACTGGTGCCCATATCCAGCAGTCACAGTGCGAGGGGCGGGGGACATCCTGGACAGGTATCCAGTCCATCACAGGGACACATATAGACAAACGAGACAAACAACCATTCACTCTCTCACTCACACATAGGGACGATTTAGAGTTACCAATTACACTTTTTAGACTGTGGGAGGAAACCGGAGTACCCGGAGAAAACCCACACATGCACAGAGAGAACATGCAAACTCTACCCAGAAATGTCCCCGGTCAGGATTCGATCTGGCGACCTTAATGCTAAGATAACGGCTCTACCAACTGAGCCAGACGTTTTTAGCAACATCGTTTGAACAAAAATCTTTTGCAACCTGTTAGTGCTCAGAAATGTGATGGGGATCAATCTCATCCACTACCACGCCCAATTTTAGTGAAAGACATTTGTAGTTAGTTAGCTGTATCAGTTATTGGATTGGGTTGACAGTGATTACTTTATGAGAATTTCATTAAAACTATTTTTATTAGTTTCTGGCATGTTTTGGTAACACACACTCTCTCTCTCACACACAAACACACACACAGCGTGAACTACTATAACATTTGTTTTAGACATTCATAGTCTTCAGAGGTAAAATTACTTTGGTTATGACCTTTAATACAGTGAAGCACCAAAATTTTAGATTTTTTTTAAATGCATATTTGAGCAATTACTTGATGGAGTAAGGTCAAATATGGGAGTGCAACTCATTTTGTATATCTGACTAGATGTTAACTGTGCCAGGGAAATGATTTTGGAGGTCATCCAACTTTTCCATTTGCACTACAATGTTATAAATATTTGGTTTATGAGTAAAAAAAAAATCAATAACAATTAGCTATTTCTGCTACTTTTGTAAACACACATTCAAGGTGCTGATAGGATGATTTGACCCTTTAACCAACACTTGATCATGTGCTCCAGTTTTCATTTATTGTGGAAAAGGGTCAAATCCAAATGGTTTGACCCCTCAACTTTATGTTAAATTGTTTGTATTATACAGACATAAATACAATAACAAGCAATGCAGATGTATCAGAAGGTGATTCTCTAACTCCCTAAGCCTCTCTAACTTGGTGCATTTGTGAAATAACTTGTATATGAAAACAACATAACAAATCTGAAATTCTGATCAAGCATTTGGGTTTGGTGCCACCCCTGGATTTTCTGTGCCCCCCCATGACAAAGTTTCTGGAGGCCCCACTGTGTAGCAGCGTAGAAGAGGAGTGCGTGGCATCCATTATTTTCTCAACTAAAGATGATCAACCGAACTCCAGGAAAATAAGAACATGAGGAACATTTATGGTTTTCTTGCCTGGACGCCTGTGGCACACTGGCTTAATTTGACCTTTCAGCTGATCGTGGCACATTTACATAAATTATGAAGAAAAGTAGTGCACACCTTTGGCCGAGCGCTCGCAGGTACTGTCCACAGTCCCAGTGTGAGGCAGTCAAGCTGCCTCTGCTCTGCTCTGTTTGTTTTATGGAGCAGGAGTGAAACCACTCGGAGGTCAGCTAGCTGCAAAAGAAAAAGAGGGGAGGGGGGGAATCTGTGCTAAATCTCATTAACAAAAATAGGTCATTATCCTGCACACAGCATCAGCAAGAACAAGATCAAATGCTCTGAATCTGATATAAAACAGCAGGACAGCTGATCGCTTCCTTTTGTCAACTTTGTGATGCAGGAAAGGCAAAAAAAGGCCAGAACATCTCCTTTCACTGCGCACAGCCTTACGAGAACTCCATTCACACATGCTGAATTCATTTGAGGGCTGTCATTATGCAAGTACAGCACAAATTATTCAAGCCCAAGTGAAACTATTTATAGCTAACACAGGCCCAGAGAGCCAAGTGTGGCTAATGGTGTCATTTGTATCGTTAATGGTAATGAACTGTGAGTTTGTTCCATTTGGTTTTGCACAGGTGCAGTGAGGGGAGTCATGTGACACCTTTGAGTCAGTTTGGGTATTTGTTGAGCTCCAAGAAAGCATTCCACAAGGCCACGGCTCCCTCTAGTGGATCAGAAACTCAGTCAGGATCTGAGGTTAGAAGATGAGCTGCGCATTTTTGTTTTTTAGTCCAAAAAAAGGACCAAGGAGTTTTCTTGAGACAGGAAGACACTAAAGCAAACATCTTGTGTAACAGCAGCAGAGATGTTTGAAATATTTTGTTCATAATTAACCTCATCAGCCACAATCAATATAGTGTGGGCTTTTTAAAAAAATTGAGAAGTAATTATCAGACTGTATTCATCTCGATAATGAAACAATGTTTCAAAACGCCTGCAGCAAAACTATTAATTGAGTTCTATTTTCTGAGACAGCAAGCCTCTCCTTGTGTCCGTGACTACAAAGTTTCAAATGTGGGTTGGGGTGGGGTCGCAAGACCAAGCTGTGGACTGTGGGAGCGTCCTCCCCCACCTCCTCGTGTTAAATCTCTCATCACTTTTCTCAACATAAAACAATCTAAAAATTCAACAAACTGTTGAAAATAAAACACAAAAAAACCTAAAATGGCTGAGACGCCTTGACACAACTATGCCATTTGGTTCCACAATTACCTTTTAGAAACTTCAATAATAGAACAAAAAAAAACTGTGTTTTTTTAGCAGGTCTTCTAAGTGAAGAACAAAAGTGAAGAAGAAAACTGTGGAATACTCCATTTTCAAAACACGCACCTTTTAAATCACGCTCATATCCCGATGCAAGGTTTAGGCTGTTGTACTACGGCTAAATAGTCTTAAATGTTTTAATCATAAGCAGCTTGTGTTATGGTGGAGAATGGAGAAATCAGAAAAGCTACAGATTAGTTCAACAGCTTGTTTGGCCAAACAACACGGGGTGTTAATATAATCTCATAAAGCAAAAGAAATCTTGTGCTTTTTTATCAAGCTCCATTTGTTCTGTGTTTTTATCACATATTCCATATTGTCTGGTTTTTACAGTCTCATTCTGTTTTATGGCAGATAAAATAAAGCATATCTGGCTTTTTAAATATCTGCACATTAGCCATCTGTTTGGATGGGATGGTTCTATAAAAAGTGACAATAAAATATACAGTACAAAAAGCCAAGTCCGGCTACGTTTTGGTGTTTCAACTTGAATCCATCATTATTGCCCTCCGCTGAACGTAAAAGAGCAATAACATTTTTGTCCATTTGTCTGTACCATTAGCAAAATACATACATCTACAACAGATTACCAGTTAGTCAAGTCACCCAATACAAAATGGAGGCCTCAGCTAATCAACCCTAGCCAAGAAAAAAAATGTTAGCCATATTGAGCTAAAATTTGGTGTGGTAGTAGCCGAACATTGTCCCCAACACATACTCTGAGGGCAACACATTAGGTGACATCTTCACAAAATATTTCAAACGCCGCAAAGATTTTATTTTAAATTTCAATTTTAAATTTAATTCATCCAGGACATGGCAAATCAAAAGAAATACATAAAAAACAGACTTCTGTTCTAGCTGAAGACATTTCACTTTCCATCTGGAGATCTTTAAAACATAAAACTCTCTATAGTTTTAAATTTAAAAATTGTCCCTGATGGGAAAAAATGTCTTCAGCTACAGAATGAATATCAAGTTTTTATTTTTCAAGATTTAGATAAAACTTTAGAACTCAATTTCTCAACATAAAATGATCTCAGTCTAAAACTGACAAGAAGGGGGTGATATGTATTCCTTCGAGGAGGGTGAGGCCTTTAATCGTATTTCAGACAACATGTCTGCCGAACAAAGTCATAAAACTTTAGGAATGTTAAATTATTTAAATATACAAACTTATACAGACTCATAAGAGTTAACTATTTTTAAAAGACAAATTGAGGATTGATGAAGCTAAGACCTTTCAGTCGAGCTTTTATCATCATTGGAATGTAGTATGTGATAAGTTTGTGAAAAATACATTGAAATGAGTGAAAAATCTGACAGTGGGCCCACTGGACAGTAGTTTAATAACAATAAAGGCACTGTCAGTCTTTTTTCTGCTTTAAATGACCCTGTATTTACACTTCAGTCAGTTTTGATTAGTCTGACTTAGACTCAAGCTTGTGGTCCCATCGTGGGCTAAGAACAGCAGCAATCCTTCAGTAAGAAAATACTAACAAAACAAGTTCTATATGTAAAAAAGAAAATAATCAAGATCAACCTGGTGTGAGAAAATAAAAAATACAAGTGATGCACCAAAAAACTGCCATGTCTCAATTGTTTTTTTTTTCTCCCCTCCTTATTTGTTAAAATTCAGTCAAAAACCATGTTCGCTGCATGTCAATACACTGGAACATACGCAGCCTTGGCTGTCAGAAATATGTAAACAAATACTGGTTCACTTTAAAGTCTGGTGTGCAAGATGACAAAATAAAAAAACACAAAACAGATGAATTAAGTTTCATCCTCTAGAGAGTCACAGCTGAATACAGCTTCCAACTGGTTGAACTAGTGTGCTTCTTATTTCCTCTACTGATTAGCTAAACATACACATTGTTGACTGTTTCAAACTGCTCTTGTGAGACATCACTTTTATATTACAGCTTGATGGTTTAGTTTTCTTAACAGCTCCATCAGCATTTATTTTTTAAAAAAAAGTCATCTTGTGCAAAAATGCTTTTGCGTTTTTTTCCCCCAGTGTGTACAACTAGTAAAGAGTTCTTGTGCGCCTCATTTCGGGTAGATTTTTTCGTAGAAGAAGCTCTGCGCCAGCACGTAAAGTTCGCCGTCCTTTTCTCTGACGGCGTGAGCGCGCACGAACTGGAACTGTTCCAAAGCGAACTCGTAAAACTCGTTTTCCATTTTCCACATGTTGGACTGCTGCAGCTTGGCTATCGTCTCTTTGGTGAGGGGCTTCTTCTCGGTGGTCTTCCTCAGGTGGGACCTCTTTCCTGAGAACAAAACAACAGGTAGCGATAACGCAAACAAAAACATAAAGCTTCTCCCTTCCTTTCAGGGTCAGGGGGGTCACTGGTGCCCATATCCAGCAGTCACAGTGCGAGGGGCGGGGGACACCCAGGACAGGTCTCCAGTCCATCACAGGGACACATAGAGACAAACAACCATTCATGCTCTCACTCACACCTAGGGTAATTGGTAGCTGTAAATTGACCCTAACATCCAGAATTTTGGTTGGCGGGAAGAAACCAGAGTAGCTGGAGTCCCAGTCGTGTTTGGGGTGAGCATGCAAACTCCACCCAGAAAGGTCCTAGGTGGGAGGTGATCCTGCAACCTTCTTGCTGAGAGGAGACAGCTCTAGCAACTTCACCACCATGCCGCCCACTTAAGCACACAAATGGGTTAAATTTAAATAAACAAAAAATGGGATGAAGGAAACTACAGCACAGGAAGATCATTTTAATTACAAGATACCTAAAACCATTGAATAATCTATTTTTTCAACAGTCCCATTCACGTGTGGAGTTCCTCAGGGATCCATTCTTGGGTCAATTTTTTTCCCCTTATTTCCATGCTCTCCTTTAGCTCTATCTTTAGGAAATACGACATCTCTTCTCCTTCATGTCCAGATAATACTCGGATCTACCTTCAGTTGAAGAGTAATTGTGCTTTCAAAACAACTGTTTGACTTTCTCGCTGTGATGAAAACTTCCTCAGTTTATCAGAAGAACTGAAGTTGGTATCTTTGCACTTCTACAGACCTGGCCTGCCTTGTTTTTAAAAATCAATTTCAAAACATTCAAATAATTACCAGGTAATAATGTTGACCTACATGACACTAAATGAAGAACCATAGTTTTTTACCACTGTGAAGACATGTTACCTGTTCTGTAGAGCTCTGTGGCTCCTTTAAAAAAGCGTGGCAGTGCTGCCTCCAAGATCATGATGAAATCCTCCAGCTCCTCAGTTACTCCGACTAACAGATATTCATTCACCAGGTTGTACTTGGCCTGTTCCAGAGCCCATCTACTTCCGGCATTCCTGCAAACAAATATGACATAATTTGAGTTGGCATTTTGAATTAGTTTTTTTTTAACAACCAATCACTTCTAGTCAAAGAAAACCTTTTTCTATTAAAACTAAGGTCACATTATTTGGAAACTTTATTAAATCTGCTACACATTTAACCACACCACATTCTGGGCTGGAACAGGAACTCTGTGTCATTAGTTTGAGCGGATTGAATTATACAAATGTGGATAACAGTAATTCTCAAAGATTTACTAAAAGGTAAGTGTCCCAGACGTTCTCTCTTTGTGCTTACACTTATCTTCTTTTTCTGCAGAGATTTTGGTGCAGCCTTTTGAATGTGAGTTTTACCAAAGACCCCATACAGGCTGCATGTAGACCTGGAGGACCCTTGTGGACTCATGGCCAATATTTAGTGTCGAGGTAAGACCACATTAGTCACATTTTCAAAATCACAATTTTTTAGCATACCATTCTTATGGTTTAAATGCTTTTTAATAAGATACCAGAGACAAAGCATTTTTTTAATGTTATTTTGGTTCTCCGGTCACATGGAGCACTGTACAGCACAAGGTTTAACTAGTATTAAACAGCACAAGGTTGGTAAAGATATTCTAAATACTCAGATTGATCTGCATACTCCCACCTTACTGACATAAAAGTTACCATATTTTTTGGACTATAAGGCGCACGTAAAAGTTTTTTTTTCCCAAACAATCGGCACTGTGCCTTATATAATAATTCTGGTTGTGCTCACTGACCTCGAACAGATTTTATGTGGTACACAGTGTTTTCGTATGAGTTTTAAAAACTACGAAGCAGCACCACCGCTTGATTGCTTTTTGGAGCATTAAGACTATCGTAGTCGGGTGGGGGTGGGGTGGGTGGGTGGTGCTGTGCTTCACTGTTCCGGTATTATTATCACGTGTATTAAGACCCTTAAATGGCGCCCGTTAAGAGGCATGCTTATGGAGCGGATTTCAAACTCAAGGCTATCAGTACCGCAGTAGAACATGGGAATAGAGCAGCTGAGAGACACATTCACAAAGACAGGAAGGCAACGCCGGGCGAGTTACGCCCGACGAGACCGACTCGGATGATGACGGGAAGGATCCGGCCAAGCTTGATGCTGAAATGGCCCAGCTGTTTAACTCGGATACTGAGGAGGAAGACTGATGGATTTATGGAATAGTTAGGAACTGAAAATGTGAGTGTATTGTTTTGTATTTTATGTCTTACAACTGAACAATGTTGAGAGTTATTGTGAATTACGGTAGTTAAATAAAGTTTGATTTTTTTTCACTTAATGTGCCTTTATAATAGGAGGCGCTTTAAGTATGAAAATAGACCCGTTCATTGATACTCCGCCTTATAATCCGGTACGCTTTATGGTAAAAAAAATATGGTAAATAAAATGCGATAGGACCGTTCAGACTGAGGTCACTTCAAACATCAGATATGTATCCGATTTAGTCCCACACACTGAAAAGTCCAGGGTTGGATTTGAGGAAAATCAGGTTTGTCATGTTCAGACTGTCACAAAAAAATCTGATATGGGTCGCATTTGCCTGCAGTGTGAATGTAGCTTAAGTGTTTTTTAACAAACCAAAAGGAGGCATGAATATATTTAAACCACAATGCATCACAAAATACTGACAATGAGCATGCACATCAGAAACTAAACAGAGTGACTGTCAACTCGTTCACTTGTGTTGTTACTCTTTAGATTTACATATTTGCATAGCAATTAGAATAAATACAAAAAACATTTGATTTAATCAAAAACATTTATATCAACATTATTTGCATCAGACAAAATGTGATATTTAGGCAGAAATTGTAATAGTAATTGCATTTTGGTTTTAAAATCCAGCCAGGTAGCATTCATGTGATGTATTTTTAATGTTTGATATAATATGCAACACGGTGAAAATGTAGTTTTTTTGCTTAAAGGTATCGTACTGTCAGAATATCATACTGTGCCCCGGCCTACTCACGTCAATATTTACATCACAGTCGAGAGAACGTGGTTTCTTTGAGGCGGGCCTCTTGCTGTGATAGCATGGATGAGAGTGTTCTGGTGCGGCTCACTCACCAGCACTCTGAATGATGGCCACAGAAAAAAGGGATCTGGAGCCAGAGTTTCTCAGGAGCACAGTCAGACCCTCCCGAGGAGACGCACTCATCAAAAGTCTGAAACATAACCGGAGCTAATTGTTACTCCAAATAAAACAAAGGCAAAAACATAAAAAGTTCAGATAGCAGACCTTCTTGTCTCCCTGTTTTCTCCGTCGAAGACCCGGTCTGTAGTCATCTCCGAAGCGAAGAAAGTAGTAATAGGAAACAAGGCGCTCTATAGGATCCCGCACAACATTTATGTACATTGGCTTACCCTTCACTCCATATCTGAACAAAGTACAAGCATAGTAAAATAGTTTGTTTTTATAACAATAATATCATTTAAGCTTCAGTTGCTGCTTGATATGAACGCCTTATGCAGTGGATCACAGATTACTTATTGTTCTCTAGCACCAGCTTCTCAATGAGCAGGTGAAAGGACCAAGGAGAAGCAAGCCAATAGGAGCTCGCTCTCTTCATGAGAAACACTTAGACCATTAGAATAATTACCTGTGATCACTGAGACGATAGTGTCAGAGAAGATAAGGACAACAATGCTATTAATCAACACTAAAGCACAAGTTGGCAATCAATACATGACCTTCCTTTATCTGCTCCGCTAACTGCATGTAACTAATCTGGATATTAATGGTATTACAGGAAATGAAGGGCTTTACTTTGAGAAGTCCAGATAAGCTACGTGGCCGTGGTAAAAGCCAGGCTTCATCTCTCTCCACGTGGTCACATTCCGAACAAAGCGCACCTGCAGACAGAGATAATGGCAGTTCATTGTGGAGCTCCAAGAAAAACACGGTCACACTAAAATGTTCTGTGTGCGACTTCATGCCTTTACTAGGTGGAAAGCAAACAAAAAAACAAAGTAAAATAAAAAAACTGGAAAACACTTGCTTTGGCTGTTTTCTGGAAACAAATGTAACAAAACCAGGCTGTGAGCATTGAAGTGACTGCAAACCCTCATCTCTGTTGGATCGTGTTCACCGGGTGCATGAGGTGACTGTGGGGCTATTGTGAGATGGCAGACAGGATATTACTTTGGCACTAACAGCCAGATGTAACAATGGATTTGCTTTGAGGCATTTACGCTGTGTGACTACGGCTCAGTGTAGCAGGCAGCAAATATCATCAGCTTTTATTATGTCAAGTGTGGAAAAAATAAAACGAGGAGATTAAAAACAAATTACACCAAAACACCTACAGAAGAACGTAATGTGGAGCGACACAGGCCGCTGATTCACATGTGCTGGTAACGGGCCAAAACAAATCTTAAAAAAACAAAACACTGTAATGTGCCAACAAAAACAGAGAAGAACTTTTTGAGAAAACATCGAGTTAAGCACGGCCTAGACTCTAATCAAACACCGGTGGATCCATTTTTAAACAACATTTCAGGTTGATCCACGCTAGAAAAACAATGTTGCAATAGTCTTATTTTACAGTTTATTCAGATACATCCTGTAAAAGTTTTGTTTTAGAGAAAAACATATTTTCTGTTGACTATATGTTACCGAGCAACAGACATATATACTTCTATGAATGGCTTGTGTTTTCCTTTAAATAGCCTCTTGTGCATTTTTCTGACTTTAAACCACCTTACAGAAATCAAAAAAAAAATAAAGTTCTGGTCTATCACTCAGGAAAGCTGATTAGCTGTCTGTAAAAATAAAAAAAAAACAGAAGTGACGTAGGAACCTTTGATCAACACTAAAAGTCCTACCTGGTCCTGTAAAGACATGACAGGATTGTTTTTGGTCGTGTTGATGTGCAGGACATGGAAAAGATTCTTGCTGCAGAGGTCATAGGCAATGTTGGTGAAGGATGTGCTGCCTGTTTTTGGAACTCGGTTGTAGATGATTATGTCATCATTTTCAGCCAGAGATGCCAGGTCCCGCCCTCCGCCATCTTCCATGTGACGCAGCTCTACTTCAGCCACCTCGTGTCTGGCAATGGTGCGTTCTGAGCGAGACAAGAAACATATCTTACATATCATATCATTTGTCTGAGCAACTGAAGCGGTTTTAAGTTAGGAAAACTCTAAGCCATAATGGTAACTCTTTATTACCTAGTGTCATGCTTGATCCATACTGACAGAGGTTCTTCTAACTTTAAATTCAGCTAACAAAACTAATGTGCAAATCAGAGATCATCAACAGAATTTGCCAAGGAGACAAAATTTTTCTGAGCTAACTGACGCTCACTGATTAGCCACGTTTCCAGTCATTTTGGCCAGTTTGTTATTTATTTTAACTTCTGTTCTCAAAATCAAATAACTTTTGCAAAGCTCATTTAATCATGCTGAACTGGGAATATTGAATTAACAGTTTTAAACTTTGCAGGCCAAAAGCATAAAGCTCCTCGGGGCCACCAGTTGATGATCACAGGTTTGTACCTTTCTCCTTTTCTTTATTTTAAACAAACAACTGAAATAAATGCAGAACAGCAGCAGCTGTCATCTTCAGCAGTCAGATGAAGCGAACACTCAGTCATCAACATGGGAGGCGTCCCTCCCACACAAATGTAGCACAAGGCCAGAGTTGATTTGCTAGCAGACATTAATTAACGAAAACAACACCGTTTCTAAAAACAGAACAGATTCCAAACATATAATTAGGCTTTTGATAAGAATATTGACAGAAGGCTTAATTAAAAATGTTTTCTCAACTGCAGGGTTAATTAAAGCCAATTACAGGAGTGGGCCTTTACATTTTAGACAGACCAACACACATTTCTGCTGCCTGTACAGCTTTTCAGAGTTTGCAGGAGAATGGCTCTAATATGATGAACTTTAGATCCCGTTTTTTACTTTTAAGACCTTAAAACATGCTTATTTATAGTCATCTGAATGTATATACACAGCCTTTCTGCAAAGCTTGTAGCTTTATAAAACTATGACAGTTAAAATTGAGACAAATTTGCCTTTTAATCTGAAAATAATCCACATAATTTTTTAATCACAATTTGCTTTAGGTTACAATATATCATTACATTTGAGCTTTAAAATAATTTTTGAACGATACCAAGATCCAGAATCTGGATTAAATAAGAAATTTACAGCTTTTATAGTTAAAAAATAACATTAAAATGTCCCTGAATTTTCTTCTGAACAGTGGGTAATGTTGTGTCACAAAAATTGACAAAAATTATGCATACTTTTAAAAATTCCCAGAAAAATTTATGGAAAATGTTATTTGATTTATGTTTTCATTTTTTCAGTGGTTAGATTATTATTCAGTTATTTTTTTTTATGAATAATTTTTGGTGAACCTTTAGCACAAAGTTTAAGTTTGTTTACAGCACAAAATTTATTATGTCATCACCATTTCCATGTTATGCTGGCAAAAAATAAAGTATGCTTTGACAATGTATGCTGTAAAAAAGTATATATATATTTTTTTTTTACATCTACAAGTAAATCAAGCTTTTGCCAGAGCAAATGTTCAGAACTAGGTCAAGGCAAATTAAATTGGAAGTAAACTAGATGACAAATTGAATTCAGAGTATATTTACTTTCATTTATCATTTGAGCTGTTAAAAATAATAAAAACATTTATCTGCTTTAATAGAAAACAAAGATTTGTTGATTCAGATAAATGTGTTTCTGTTACAAATCTGCCTCAATCAGTATGTAAAGACTGTTTTATTCATTTTTAAGTAAACTTACAAAGATGTTGTCAGGCATTTCAAATTACTGTCATTCTGGTAAAAATGTTTGCACAAAATTAACAAACGTTTTAATATATAAATCGTCAGCGTCACAAACTGTGTGTTTACAGATTTAGTTTCCTTTCTTACCGAGTTTGGCTCTGGACTCGTCCAGTCTCTGAATCTGGTTCTCGATCAGGAGCATCGCCACTCCAAAGGCAAGAACGGCCAAAAGCTGGATCCTGGGCGGCATCATGATCCTCAGAAGACCCATGAAACATACAGATGAATCATTCCGTGACAACAATATGAGCGGGGCAGCTGAGCTCTGTGAATCTTTGCACCGTTTCAGTCCCAGTGCTGCGAGCAGCTAAACAAAGTTGGCTCCGTTTTTCTTACTCGACTTAAACTACACTAGATCCAACACATGTAGCCAATGATTGCCATTAACTGATGTTGGGCTTAGCAGTCGTCGTAAGGTTAACGTGTCAATAAAACTAAACACCAACAACTGAGCTAGCTTCTACGCTAGCATCGAGGAACTCGTGGAAACGTTATCCTTAAAAATAAAAAAAGTCGTGTGAAATTAACCCTGAATTTTACTTAGATAACATGCTCTCATCACGACCATAGCACCATTGAAATTAAATAAAATACATTTAGACAAACTACAGAATTTTCGCGATGTTTTTAGCAGGTCGGTTTAGCGGCTCATCTTCTTCTTCGTCATCTAAATAAATTACAAACAGGTGATAAACCGACGCATGACGGCACCTGCTGGACGACAATATGTACTGTTTCAATCCTGCCCCACAATCAAAAAAACAAAGCAAAACCAGTTTATGTAATTAAATTACAAAAATTAATATCAGTTACTTTTATTTTATTTTTATTATTTTACAAAACACTACTAAAACTTTTTAGACATTGTTTAAAAGTATTTTAATTACGTTCTTTATAAAAGCTGGACAGCTGACAGCTGTTGGAGGACCTGAAGGTGCTACCCAGACGTATCTTCAATACCAGACCAGTGATGCACAATTAAACCAGTAGATGGCGACAAAGTTCCATGAATAAAGCAGAGCAGGCTGAGACTGGCACTTACAAACATCATCAAAACAAGCTGCTCCTGCTAAAATCTGGTGCGTTAACAGCTGACATTCGTTCACGAAACATACTCTGAGAGCTAAAAGTGAAGCTAAAACTTTAGTTAAAACTCTGACATTAACTGCTGGCATCAGCCCTGTTTGACTGGTAGCAAAATATCTCAGAAACCATCAGACAGATTTTAATGACACTCAAAGTAATTATTAATTCATTAACTTTTGCCTGAATGTGTGGATTAATGATGAAAAGGCATTTATTTTATGAAATGCAAGTCACAACACCTAAACTATACGCAGAAGTTTTTTTTGACAAATTTCATAAAAAATCCTGAGCATTACACAAACACTGCAGTTTGTAAGTGGGTTAAAGTTAGTACAACATGATTCTAAGTTATTACAATTTTGCTTTCTCTCTGAATAATAAAAACTGATTTTTTGATTTAATGACCCATTTCAAATTCAGAACAAAGCTTCTAATCAATCAATCAATCAATCAACCAATCAATCAATCAATCAATCAATCAATCAATCAATCAAACATTGTTGTTAAGAATTCATTATTTTCAGAAAACAAACAATTTCATTTATATAATTCCCCCGAAACAATATGATGATTATGATTATTTTATTTCTCACGAGATGCTGCAGGGCTGAGGATAACAACATTGATAAACTGCTGACCACAGCAAACACAAACAAGATAAACAACAACAGAATATAATCAAAATGGGTGTTTCATCAGATGATGTGATTATTATTTACATGGTTTCAGTTTTGTTGTTCTCTGTATTTCTTTGATGCAAGTTACTTTTTGTTTGGAGTTTATCTAAGATGAAAATAATTCATTTAACCTATTAAACATCGTCCAAACAGCAGATGTGATTCAGTACAATCGTCTGTTAAACGTATTAATTTGGTGAAGTGTGGTGTTATGCCTCAGAGTTGTACTATGAAGCAAGAAAAGCAGGTTAATCAGCCGTACTGAGCTGAAAGTCAGAGTTTTATGAACTATGAAGAAGGCTCAATGTCACACATGGGCAAAATATGGCCTGAGGGCCAGGAGTGGTCCTTGGCAGCGGTGGGCCCAGTCCCGTAATCCTCTAAAATGCTAATAGCTGAACACAGTTTGCATTTAGCTTTTTTCTTTTTTCCTAATTTCATCTTCTCACTAATGTCTTTCTTAATAAAATCCCAGACAATTAAAAAGAATATATATTGTCAGGGCGATACAATTTTTTGAAGTTTGAACTAATTTAAAAGCTCTTCATTGATGTTATATAAACATCAAGTTATTCACACAGTCAACATTTTCACAGGCATCTTAAAAGTCAGTCAGTCAGTGTGTGTGTGTGTGTGTGTGTGTGTGTGTGTGTGTGTGTGTGTGTGTGTGTGTGTGTGTGTGTGTGTGTG
>JAVKLF010000083.1:17506661-17522984 GCA_034783495.1 Millerichthys robustus
TGTGTGTGTGTGTGTGTGTGTGTGTGTGTGTGTGTGTGTGTGTGTGTGTGTGTGTGTGTGTGTGTGTGTGTGTTGTATTAATGCCAAAGTCCTGTTGTCTTGTAGGAGATGAACCAATGCAGCACATACACACACTCGAAGCAAACCTGATCCTTATTTCTAGTTCTGCAGCCAGAAGGAGAGAAAAAAGAACAGTCACTCAGCAGAAGCAGCGGAGAATTGGGTTTGTGCTGTCTGCCTTTGTGGTGCATGTGTGTGAGCTTTGATTAAAGACAGAAGATTCTTTAAGCACATTAGGGCCATTTTGTCCAATTGTTTCACGCCCTCTTCCGTATCCACCCGCACAAAAGATACAGACTGCAGCACAAAGCAATGCTCACCCTCTTTACTCCTCTCTATCTCAGCGAGCAGGCCCAGTGCAGGCACAAGCAGGCAGGGACCAAAGGAATTATGCTCTCATGCAGCACTAGTAGCTGCAGAAGCCTCTGTGTAATAGCTTATCATCATTTTAAGGGTATAGGAAGCAGCATCAGAGGAAAAAAAGCACACAAAAAGGGACCATGTAGTCTCATGTTTGGAACCTGAAAATGTTTTTTAGTCGCTAATAAAAAAAATATTCATCTGAATAGTCATTTTCAATCGACAGCTATAATTGTTTTTGTTAATAACAGTAGGCTCCAAGAACAGTTCTATAGGCTGCAATTCACTTGTGTGAAATAAATTCAGCATTAAACCAAGAGGCCCGTGCATTTCATTCACATCCGTCTCCTAAATTCAAAGTAGTGCAGCACAGCAAGAAAACGCAGCAAGCAGAACTGCATTTTTGATATTAGCAAAGAGGAGGAAAAATGATCGGTTAGCAAACTCAGTGAGAGAGCTGAACCTAGGCCAGCCAGCCAACATACCCTAGAGTAATAATTAAGAATTCTGTCGCCAAGTTGTCAGTAGTCAATTACACCTCCTGTTCACTCGGGCGCACGATCTGACTGCAAGCAAAACGAAGACACTGGAGCTGTCATCGGAGATGGAGAAAGAAGGAAAACGACTGAAATGAAGATTACTGTGGAGTGGGGATTTTGAGCAGGGTTTAACAGTCTCTGTCAGGAGGTGAGTGCTGAACGCGAGTGACCAAACGCCCTCCCAAACATGAAACCATTATTGCCGATTACACAGAACGGGGACTTTGGTGGTGCATTAATTGAAGCTTTGGCTCGCATCAGTTTCCAATTACTTTTATGCTAGCCTACGGTTAATGTGGTGACAATGGAGAGAAGGAAAAGGCTTCACAGACTGAGGGCTGGGTATGAAATGAGAGAGAATCTTGTTGTGACGGAGTGTGCGTGTATCTGCAAGGCAGAGAGAGACTCCACTGCTGACGGGCTGAACAAATATTCTGCTTTAGTCCAACGGCTCAATAATACAAAACTCATGACCGCCCACTATTGTGCTGGACAAGTTATAGATGTTGGTTTGGGTTTTAGGCAAAGACCTACATCCCATTCAACTAATGTTAAAGTTATTAACTAAATAAAGGCAGACACTGATGTTTTTGCATGTGTCTGTTCACAGAATATCTCATGAAACACTTGCACACATTTTCATGACCTTTGAAAAACATAGTCAATAAATGTACATCTACATTTTTAACTCAGTCAGTTTTACAGATAGTGGCATAAAATGATATAAACTATATAAACAAATGGCTTTGACAAAAAGAGTGGTACCGTTTTTAAGTAATCACTGTGATTAAGTGATTTCTGTAACCCTCTCTGAGATTTCTGCACCTGCCCACAGGTATTTTGACTCACTCACCTATCAGCAAACTGCTCCATCTGTCTCTGGTTTGAAGAGTTTTGTCTCCAGACGACATGTTTCATCTCCTTCAACAGATGTGGAATAAGATTTAGATCTGAAGGCCACTTTAGATTTAATTCATCGTGAATGGTTCCGGAAGTTTGCTTGGCTTTTTTTCTGCTGTCTACCTTATCCATCTGATCAAAGCGAACTTCCATTTGTTATTGTGTCCACATCCTGGGTGGTTGTCAAGAACCCCCTAAAACCTATACTTTTTTTAATGACATATTGTGGTCAGAGGAACATTAACTTTTTACCTTTAACTTGGGTTTATCAAACTGAAAGCTCCTCAGATAGTTCTCACTCCATGTTCAGTGTGGAGCACACCACACCAAACTTCCCAGTGTGCATTTGTTCCCTTTAAATACGTGTCTGATGAAGAGCTTGAAGGCACCTGTGACACTAATGAAGGTCAAACACTGAGTTTGAAACATGACTATAATGTAGAGATTATTTGTCTCTTAAGAGTACCAACAAATCTGAAGATCTGCTAGTTTAGCAGGTATGGCCCATCAGGTTTCTGGCCCTTCTGTTTAGGCCTCTCTTACCCTGTACCAGAGCAGCAAAACATCCCTCGGCTGAGTTTTACATTTAAACTGAAGGCAGAAAGTGTTGAGGAGCGTCTCAGCGCCCTGCTGTGTATCGCCGTGTAAAAGAAATCCTCCACTCTCACGTCAGCTCCACATTTGGTACTGCTCAGCACGTCTCACGTTCAACCACATCCAGATTTTTATCACTCTACCAATTAAACCTTGATATTTTCTGTCCAGTCAGCACCAGAGCTCGTTTAACACTCTGGACAGGTAATTCGCAGAGGTATGCAGACGATCACAAACTGACTTTTCTTCTTCTTCTTACTAGAGATGGCCTCAAAATTGCAATAAAGGTTCTTGACACAGACTTGTAGTTATTTATTTCTTTTTTTTCACCTCCCCTTGTATTCAAACCCTTCCCATATCGGCCTGGTCTCTGTGGATACCTGCTTGTAGGAGGGGAAAGAGAGGGGGAGAAAAAGAAAATTAAAATCCATCAGCTAATGTGTCGCCTGGTAATGAAATAAGAATCTGACACTTTCTTGCATTGAAATGCAAAAGAGGTGTCTGGGTGTTACCCTAGCAATTTATCATAAAAGCCAGAGAATTTCTACTTAATATACATGAGGTACAGTGAATTATTACAGGGCTCGCCACTATAACAAACTTCTCAAAGTGTGCAGACAAAGGGGTCAAGTATATTATTTTCCCTTACATCACTCAGATGGATGATCTAAATGGTTTTCTGAAGTTAGGAAATTCCATACTTTCTTTGAACACGTTTTATGCTTGGACCCATTTTGGATAATACAACCCTTTTTGCCCTCTGTTCTCCTTTTTTTTTCCCAGCAGAGAGAAAATGGGAGAGTGGGTAAAGAAAGGCAGAGGGGGAAAAAAATTAATAAATAAATAAAGGGGAAAAAATGTCACCTGCAAGTATCTGAGTGCTTTTTCCCCGGCTCTAATTCATCTCTGCCTGCAGCGTGTCTCTACTTTTCTTCTCGACTGCACTAAAATGAGTCCTGATTTACTGTAGCTCCAAGCCTTTTTTTCTTCCAATTCTAAAAGTAATATTAAACAAAACAGAAACTTCCGCAATCAATCATTTGCACTCATGATTCTACTTGGTTAAAATAACATTTAACAAAGCTTGTGATTGATATTTAAGCTAACTACATCTTTTTTAAAAAAAAGTGCAGGTATGAAAGGACAATAGTGAATAATGCCTGGTTGTATTAAATGTGCTGCACTGTAGTATTTGATTGATGACTTTTATCACCCGACAGCCTGAAACAGTTTATGCATTTGTCAAATGGATGATTGATGAAAAAGAAGGCTGCATCGTCTCCAACAAGATCGGTGTTAATGTTAGCAGCAGCAGCACCAGCCTTCGTTACGGCTTCCAATTCATCCACCACTTAATAACAAAATATTGACGTGCAACAAACCAAAGAAAATCCTGCGTGAAGCGAGATAAAATGCAGCTGTTTTATTTGTTATTTGGGAAAACAGAATTGTATAATGCATGAATAAGAATAAGAATGAGTGGTGACTGACTCACAAAGATTCACGCTGAATGTAAAAATTAATTTCAAGTGACTCATTCAAGGGTGTTTCAGCAGGCCTTGTCAGCAGTACAACACAAATTTCAATATATATTAATAGTATATGTTAATACATAAAGGTTAATGTAATTGTCATAAGAATTGATGCACTACTTGCTCAGAGTTATTCACAAATGTACTCTGAGAGTTGGATCTCATAATATTGTGAGAGTGCATTGTTCAGTCTAAATCTGGCATGAAAGGAAGTCGGCAAGTTGGACTTTAATTATTTTTAAAAACTGCACACAATATATCAAATACAGAGTTTTTGAAAACATTAGGAAAGTGTTTTTTTTTCTTAGTTCTTATTTTTTTTAACCAACAACGCCATTTGTGTGTGGAGAAGAAGTGCAAATGCAGCAGAAAAGCTTGTTTTTTCTAAATATTCAGACTGAGGACTGTCATAATGACATTTGATGCATGTAGCTACTGACAATCTATAATTTATATGACACATTTTTACCGAGGTGGGTATAATGCCATTATCATATTGGAGAATGTCTTTGCTTTTCTCAGGGGACATCTCAACAAATTCACTGTGTCTCAACCCAACCTGGGCCAAAGATTAATGATAAACATGACAAGGACAAATTAGAATATGCAGAAGTGAGCATGTGCCAGCCACACCAAATATCCTGGAGCCAAATAAATAGACTCACACTCTGATCTATTCCCTACTGGCCAATTTTATAAATATTCCTTTTAGTGTATTCATAAACTACTGTGGTATGACTTCTTTTTATGGACAATGACTTTAGCTGTCAAATATAATAATTCCACACAAAGGGCCAAAAACAGTACTTACACATCCAGGCACCTGCTACATTAAACAAAAGGTGAACGAGCAGCAATAGTAATACAAGTTTGCCGTTAACATTTAGAAGTACAAAAATAAAAAAGATGTTTTATAAGAAACACCAAAGATCATGTTAGCATAAAAACAGTTCAAAGTTCTTTCAGGGAAAACTTGTTGCTGCTGTCAGACCTACATTTAACATCTTTACAACTGTTTGTCAGTCCATGAACCTGGATCGAGAAAAGTCCAAATTGCTGTTGTAAGTTTTGGTTTGGACTCTGCATGAAGACAAGGAAAACAGAACACAAACTGTCAAACTAAGAAACAACAGAGTAAAGCAGCAGAGATGGTGGGCGACATCATGACTAGATGCTGACAAAAGACCCAGGTTCATGGAAGACTTGAGACCAGAGGTTGTTCTACATATTCTTGCTGTCTGTCATTTCGACCAACTGGGTCAAAAAGATCCTGTCACTCTAATAGCAGTTAGTTTTCTTAAATAAGATGAGGTTGTGTGGTGCATTTTAAACTTTTTTTTCACAATACTGCTTTACATATCAGTCGGAACAAAGTCTTTTAAAAAACAATTGTGACAGAAAAAACAACATTATCGTTTGACACATTTGGTATTTTATGGAGGTTACTTTTACTGTTTTAGATAAGGAGCATAAATTCCAATAATCATCAGTACTGAGCCATTAGCCCCCTTGAGTGAATATCACATCCAATGCCTCTCTGCAGCTCAACTCCAGGCCCTGGAGATGGATGGCCTGCCATTCCACAGGGCGCTGGCTCATCTCTGTCCTGTTACCGAAGTCAGCTCTGATTAAAATATCCACACAGGGTCCTCATTTCTATTACCAATTCACCCAGCCAGCCTAGACCCTCTCAATTAAAGAGCCTGAGTCCAGATGAATGGAGATGGGGGCTGAACGGTGGCTGACAGAATTACAAACGCTCACAGTCACAATTTATCCTCCTGACAATTAGGAGCAATTTGTTTCATGCTAACTCATCCTTAAGGTTTCAGAAGGTCTTATTTGGTATCAACAGGAGTGGCTGCAGCTGTCACAATCCACTAAGTGCCACTCTGTGTTTTGATTATACACAGTCGACTGCACCGCACAAACAATTGTCCCAGTTTTAATCCCACATATAAAAACTAAATACGTTTGACACGTAGACAACATGTATGTACTGATTAAACTTAGCCTCCAGTACCAGCATTGTGGAGAACTTCATTTTTGTATGCAATGACACTAAAGTAATAGATTCCCAATAGTAATTATTATAACAGGTCATAAGGCACAACAGACTAATAAGCTTTCACAACAACCATTTAACTCCAGCTTTGAAAAGTGAGAAAAGATGGCGACTTTTCAGCGAGAACGCCTCAGGCTCTATCACAATGCGCTACAGCTCTCAGGGACTGAGCCACGCTCTTCAGTGGAGCCACAAAACTTCTGTGGCGATATTCTATTGTGCTTTGAAAAAAGGCTTTTGAAATGCATTAGCGCTACACACTTCTGAAGAAAGACCAAGCACGGATTTAAAACACAGCAAAGCAACAACAAAAAAAAAAGAAGAGAAAGAAGAAGTGGAATAAAAAAAAGGCAAACGCAATCGTTTTTCAAAGATTTGCCCAGCCCCTTTGAGATCTCTCATTCATTGTTTGCTGACGACTTGATGCTGCAAAGTTCCATCTATTTTTTTCCCCTCCCTTCTCTTCTTTTTCTTCTGCCGTAGCAAATTTGTTTTCAGGCTCCATAAAATAGCCTTTTCTTATTTCAAGCAGCAGTGTATGCAGTGGAAAATCTTTCACATAATATATCCTTAAAAGCACATTACTGTGTCCCATACACCGTTAAGAGTTAAGAACACAGTTAATATTTACAGTTGGAAAAAAAAATCGGAGAATAGGAAAGGATTTTGCCAGGGAATAAAACACCCCCACCCACGTATACACACTCACTCTCAGTGCAGCAGTTGAACAATTGCTATTCACAATCCTATCCTTAATGCTTAAGACCAACATAAAAGAGAGGAGTTTAAGAATATAGGGATAAGCCCTTTCAGCTTTTCTAAGTCTTAAGGCTGGTTTATGCTGCATGAATACTGAGCATCGGCAGCCAGTGCTGTTGCCACTCTAAATAGATATTACAATGATTTGGGAACAATGCATTCGACTGATTCCCTCAGACACAAAAATACATATATGTGTATATATAGTGAATAGGAGGCAAACATTAGTGCTCCCTGACAATACAAGCATTTTTGATGTAGAAGGGTAGAGCAAGATTAACGTCTGAGCGAGAGAAAAGGCGAGATACCACTTTTGGTGTTTGCAGGGAAAGCTGCAGCGGGAAGATGCTTTGAGAGTCTAAATCCCCCCCGGAGTACAATGCAGGGCTGCTGATACAACCAACAGACACGGGGTCACCTCCCCTCAGGGAGACAATGGAGGCACAACAACAAACTAGAGTGAGGAAGCACCAGGGACTGTAGCGGCACAAAGGCATTGAGACGAAAGGCAAGGGGGGGAAGATGGAACGAAAGAAAAATGCAATTTGCCAGCATTTCCCATCATGATTATTATTGCTAATAAGCTTCAAGGGCTGCTGAATGTCAACAGAAGAAACTGGCCATTCTCTGCAAATCTCATTCCTTCTTAATATTACACAGAAGAAAATTAGACTTCAGTGCAAGTCTACTTCTGTGGGACTCGATGACAGCGTATGGGAGCATTTAAAATGCTAAAAGCTGTTAGCATTGCATGATTTTGAAGAGGGCCTTCTCACAGTGCAGTAGACGTCTGGATCAGCATGCCTCTTCTTTTCTTTTTTCTCCCTCTCTTTTTTTTGCCACTTAAGCTTTCCAAATGGCCTCAGGGCTCCAGAACAACTCCGACCCTTGTGTCTCCTTTCTCAATCCAAGATTAGCCTGTCTTCTTGTCTTAATCCAGCAGAAACGCTGCATCCTGACTCCAACACCTCTCCACAATTACTCCACTCCATAATCCCCTGCCTGCCTCCATTTTCCCTACTGCTTTAAGAGGGGTAAAGATCAGGGGTGAGCACTCATCCCAAAGCCCTCCCCTGCCTCTCACCATGGCAGTTAAGTGTCTGTGGAAATCGTAGAATGAGTAAGCCTTGTGACAGCTTATTAATACTTCTCTCTTCTGTAGGGTTTACCAATGGTCAGTCCTTAAGTATACTGTACTGGATTAAAAGGATTTGCTTGTAGCTCAGGTTAGCGTGCGCAAAGAGCTATTTCAGCACAATTCTGCGGCTCTGTTCGCACTAAGATGTCACTTGACGGTTCTTGAGTTTCATTGTGTGCCAGGCTGATGGTCTATGAGATATAATGTGGAACATGAGGCTAAGGTCTTTTTTTATGGTCACTAACTGTTATGATTTCAAGAGGTACTTGATCCTCTTTTCAGGAGTAAATGCACTCAAGTCCAGGTTGGAAATACGACAAAGCAGGCAAAGTGAGCAAGCAGCTCTTTCTTGGTTAAACTTTGACAGTTTCTTCAGTCGTTCTGGAGAATGACCACCACAGTTCTCTCTCCACTTAAAGCTGCTGTTTGCTGCAGTTTACATGGCTGAGCAACAATGACTGGAGAGCTTACAGAAGATGTGCCTAAATGAATCATGCTGCTGGCTTAGCATAGCTTGGCTCCCTCCCTGCTCTGGATGTCTTTAATGCATTTGTTTGCCTGCAGGCCCTCCCAATCTTTCTCCCCACTTTCTTTGCTTTCTAGCCCAGATAGATTACATGTTTATATATATTTATTTCAAAACCCAAATGGTCTTGAATCGGTCAATACTTCATTGTATGTGTGACGAAAGCTTCACAGGAGGGGGGTACCCAATGTGACAGATGTTACAATTCAGATTTTCTTTTCATTCTTTTTCGAGTAAACACAATGGCATATCGAAAGGCATTTCAAAAGCTGTTTTAAATTGATTTAAGTTAGCTCCTTGTTGTAAAGCCGTGTGTTCACAAGTATCACAGAGATGAGAAAGGGAGTAAAAGAAAGCTGCCTCCTCCGAGGAGTCTAAGCTATTGTAGGCTTCTTCCCAAGCCTTCGATTTAAAAAGGGACCAAACCTAGACAGATTTACTCAGAAGTCTTTTCAGAAGATTTTTTTTGAGCCAGAGATAGTCATCATAGAGAATAAACAACTTGCTTTTAAAAAAAGGGAGGGACATGAAAGAATATGGAGGCAAAGATGTCCCACTGGTAACAAAATCAAGGAAAATAGAAGGGCATCAGAATCCTCTGAGCCTCCATATCAAATGTCCCACCCGGTGTGGAATTGACAATGTAAAAGACAGCACTTGTGCATAATATATCGACTGACATGACATCTCACTACAGCAGTGTAAGAAAGTAAAGGAAAGCGACTTTTTATCTTTACAAAATATGATATGATTAAGACTTTTCATGCAGGAAGCTACTCCTTTTATTATGATCTTTTATTCAGCATCTAAAGGTGAGATCTTAAGTTTCCATATTTCCAGTTCTCTGTCATATCCTCCAGAATCTTCAAAACAATTATTACTGCAGCATAACTGAATTAAACGGCAGAAGCACAGTTGAGTTGAAACCTCAGTTGCCTTAGCTACAGGGACAATACCAGGGGTTGTCATCCAGTTTCATCTGTTCCATTTAGTCGACACGATTTTTGGAGCTTTCTAATCTACCGTGCCTCATTCAGACAGAAAGTATGCTGTGTCCTTAAGCCATGATAGATGGAGGAGGAGTAAAGATGAGCGAGTTTTCTTGGAGGGAAAAGGGGAGCAATGTCTTCCACACTAAGGCAGCAGAGCTCCGGAAAGAACAAAACATGCAATTAGAGCAGCAGCACACTGTGAAGTGGTCATTACTAGAGCTAATGAGCGCCGCTATCTGTCCGCACATTAAAGTGCCCGTTAACGAGGGCTTGTTCATCATCGAGCGAATACAAGTCATCACATAATCCTATCTCCCGTCCTCTCCTCCAGTAGCAGAGAGACTGGCTCATTTCGTGAGGGGGTGGGGCTGGGGGTAAAAAAAAAAGAAAGAATCCAAACAAAGATTTGGCTGGGACAGGTTAACTTAAAACCATCAAACTTGACCATCCTCTGGGTGTTCACCCTGACCTGATTATTGCAAAAAATAATTCCGACTCTACCCCCCACCCCAAATTGAATCTGATCACTTTTTGCTGTGCCTCAGTAGCACCCCCCCCACCCCCAACCCCACCCCACACACACACACACAGAATTCTGTTAGATGCGCTCACAAGAAGTCACAACATTGGTTTAATGATTTAATGCAAAAACTTTGCATTTGAGGACTTCAACGAGACACCACACTTTGAAGACCCGGCTTCCAGGGAACTCACCGGCTGCCACAAGAGGGCACTGCAGCCAAGCATTTCCCCCCTCCCCCCCTCTCCCAACCTGTGCTCTTTCTGCTGTGTGGCATCCCATACTGTAGGCTGATAAAGGAAAAAAGACAAGCAGTAGTTGCATCAGATAAAAAGGAGACGAGCGCACTCCGTAGGGTTCAGAGATTGTTAAACAGTCGTTATCTGTTTGATTCATTCCTGATTGCTATAGATTATGAATCCTCCCACAGGGCGAGCAACCTCTAGCTGCTCTTGCATTAAAAGCAGGGGAAAATAAAAAAAAAATATATATATATATATATATCACTGCCGCAAACACTTTGTGACCTTCCATTTACCTGAGGGGGCAGTTAAAGGGGTAGCAAAAAAGTTTAACCTGTTAGAAACATTTGTCACAAAGAGGGACGTTTGTGCAATCAAGATGAGCTTTACTGTAAAATATATTGAAGCAAGAACGTGTTAAAAAGAGTGACTGCATATGTGTACAAGTAAGAGTGTAAAAATAAAGAGATGTTTGTTTTTTATTTGTCCTGCTTGTGTGCTTAGTATCCTGTGGTCTTCACAGGACCAGGTTCTGCTGTGACTCATCTCATATCCTGTAATTATGATGGGAGAGACTTTCCTTCTCTTTTCTTCTTAAAAGCTTTAATAAAATAAGATAAAAACTAGCCTGCTGGCTGATGTTTGACCTGTAAGATAATGGAGAACAAAGTTTTCACAATTGTTGATTTCAGTTTTTATGATTGTCTAATAGGAGGAATTCGGGTTTCAGGTAACACAACCCATTTTAATGAGAATAACCCATTTAATAAAGGCAGATTGTTAAATGGTGCAGCGGAGAGAGCGTATCTGTTGTGCATCTCAAGAGTGCTTCTGATTACTTCCTCCCTATTCATCATTTTGTTGTCTGGCCCCGAGGCATCTATAAACAACTGTCATGAATCCAAGGAAAGGCAAATCAGTCAGCCTTCACAGCAACCACTAATGCAATTTTACTGTTCATTGCTTTATCATAATATTATATCTAACTACCAGATTAAGATGTCTCATTTGATTATTTCAGGTAAAACTATGTTTCGATGAAGATGATGATCTGTTTCTAAATTTGTTGCTTTTATGTGCTATGATCGTGTGCAAAAAAGGTCTATTTCTGCGTATTTACATCAATGGTTAATGACTGTGCATGTGTTTTGCTCCGCACAGATAGATAAACAAACAGATGCACGGTGTAATATACGAGCAGAAGCATCAGAAGGTTAAGCTGCAAGTAGCATTGCCCCCAAGGGACAGCTGCTGTGCCTGTGCAAACATGTGGCCCGCCCGCTCTGCCACCTGGGAGCACAAAAAGAGGAAGACAATCAAGATGAGCTGCTCAGATAATCTCTGTTTAGGACGTTCAGGCTGAAATGTGATACTGCATGTGAGCTGTTTGTGTACATATTTGTTTGGCATCTGACTCAAACAGTGGATGGATTCAGGAACGCTGTGATGGGCAGGAAGGGTGCAGGGGGGAAAAAATGGAACGTTCGAGCCGAAGTGGGCGATTTCGGAAGTGAGCGTGCACAGTCGGTAGATTGGGCTCAAATAAATTCACTATTTAATGGGAGGAAATCTACGCGTGGAACCAATTTCAAAGCACCCATTTCGGAGGTCAGCTTCATCTCAGCTGTGCTGGGCAGCAATCATACAAATGATGCTTAACCACAATTAACCCGGAAGGGCTGCCATGTACGCCAACACCATTCAATCTCACTTTCATATCACCAACAAGTTAGAAGTTAAAAGATTGTCTTGGCTCCTCTCTCATCAAGCATCAATAATTGATTGAGGCCACTGGGACACATTGCGTATTGTGTCGTTCAGGGGTGATCAGGAAATACCCCCCCCCCCCCCCCCCCCCCACACACACACACACACACACCCAGCTGGGAGGAGAGGGCACCCACCAGTGCTTTGCTTGACCCAACCAATCCTCTATTATTTATTACAGCAAAAAGGATCTAGGTGGACGGGTTAAGGGGGTCAGCCCACATTTACTGCCCCCGCACCCGCCGTCCCCACGGTTTAGATTGAGCATTTCGCGCAACACTGCCTCTCCTCACACATGCTCCTATTTGATAATAATATCAGCCTTCTTCTTACTCCTGTCTTTATTGAGATTAGCACTTCTGTTCTTTTAATCGTAAGTTTGTTTCACGTAATGCACACGCTGATTGACAAGCCTAATATTTTCTTCTATAGCAGTCAGCTGAAACAAAAACTAAGCTGATTAAGATTTTAAAAAGTATATATACAGTACTTTGGTACATGGTACAAGCTTCAGTTTAACTCTTACAGGATGTTTTTTGTTACCTTGGAATACTTTTTTGCATTCCCATGCAAATGTTTTGCATTCTCAAAGTAATTGTAATGTTTTGTATTAAATGTATTGAATTTGATTTTTATTTTGAAATATCCAGTTACTGAAACAGGATGTGTCACCACAAGTCAGGGAAGTTGATGGTGATATTGCACGGCTGTTAGTTGTTTTTATGTCTGTTTTATGCAATGTACCACTTCCAAAAATAACTTCAATTCCAGATTGAGCTGCACGTTTTGATGACATTTGCCCTTTTTAGTTCAAAACTGCACAAAAAGATACGGGACAAAAGTTATGCGCAGAACGAAAATAATGTTTGGTTCACGCGCCAAGATTTGAAAATCGTCGGTTGATTTTCAAAGACTGAGAGACCTCACACAATGATAAGAACTGCCATGGCAATTGTTTTGTTTTTTGTATTTTGAATTCCCCTCTGTGTTTCTGTCACCTCGCTTTCTGATTGGCTACACGTCACAGTCAACAGGCTGCGTGCTCATTTGTCCTTGGGGAACACCACACGCGTAGGGATATCGGGTCAAGACAATCCAACGTGTTGAATGTTCCCGATTTGAGATCGGAGCGGTTCTGACGTCCTTCTGAGCCGACTAGATGGCTCTTAACACACCACACACGGCAGAAATATTACGCTGACAGCCCGGCTGGCTAACCTTTAGACCAAAGGTCTGTAGCAACAGTCTCAGTCACACCATATCAGTCTCCAGCGTCACCCCACCATTGTTTAGCACTGACACCAGCATCCCGCTCAGACATGAGCGGGGTCAAAGGTCAAACCTCCAACATGCAGGCACTAACAAAGCCCATCTAAACGTGTCCCTGAGCCCTGAGGCTAAAACAATGAGGTGAACCGACATGGTTCCCTAAACGCATTGTGGTCGAGCGCAACAATAACTCAGAATGAAAAGTTGGACCTGTGCAATAATGACATGAAGTCATCAATCAAAGGCTAACAAAGCTGAGGCCAAAGCACTCCAAGGAAATCTGTGGGAACAATCCTTTAAGTCTCTTATCAGCTGATGAAGGAAATTACACGGCTGCAACCCTGAAACATTTAATTAGCAATTTATGTACAATCATGCTGTATCGCATCTCTCCCACCACTTCTCCACAATTGCTCTAAATGCCTGGAGCAATTTGCAGTTACTGAATACTTCTCTTGGGTCTTTTGTTTCTGTTGGTATCTGGCTTCTGCTTCTTTTTCATTGTCAAGCCTCTCTTTAGGTTCCTGTCTCAGATATCCTTATTTCGGAATACAACAGAACTCGTAACTACTGCGACGACTGAGGGCACACAACAAATTAACCTCAACAACGCAACCGATTTGGGAGATTTTCCGAAAGGAAGATCCCATCTTTACAGTGCAGCTTCCCCCAGTGATTACAATCAGAAGTGTGTTCATTGTGTTTGAGCGTGCACGTGAGTGTGTGGCTGCTAAATTTGTCCTGCTGGGTCACCTTGAGCAGCGCAGTGCACGTGGCATGAGGGTTCCGTCGCTGTCTCTGGCGCGCTTCACTGAGTACTTTCTCAAGCGCAACGCTCTCACTCCAGCAGGGATTTCCACAGACCAATGCTTGAATCTCCCTTTTGGCCCCCATTGCTAACCATTAGTGGTGGATTAGGAGAGCGAGTCAGCGGAAGAGAAAAGGTCCAGAGGGCTAGCTATCAGGTGGCTCTAATAACTGATGTTCTCAGATTAGGATTACAAATGCGATCAGTTCTCGATTTAAAGTTGATCATAAATCTGTAATTTTTCCAGTACATGTGTGCTGAAACACAACAGAAAGCAGAAAGTGGCTGCCATTTTTTCTACAGGAAAATAAAAGTGAACAGCTTTACTTTGTAAGAAAGTGTTCAATTTCGTGATTGAGCCAGAACAGCTGCAAAGTTAGGTATTTAAAGAAATGAATTAAATGAATGCTGCCAAAACTCTTGTATAAAGCTGTGTTCTGTCATTTGATATAATGGTATAAGGTACAGCACAGTATCTCTGAGGTATGGTGAAGTACACAAGTTTTTAAGACAAATGCCTAAACGGGGTTAAGGGATTCCTTCTATACCCGATCAAATATCCAGGTTCTAAAGCAAAGCTGTTGCTCAAATATCTTCAGCAGAGGCTATCATATTGTGACCACATAAGGAGCCCAAAGGCCCCGCACTAAGGGCCACTGAGGTGTAACCAAGTGAATCAGAACGTTGAGCCTCTATTTGTCAAGAAGACAAAGGTCTGGTTTTCACACTGAGGTCACAGTTGCATGGAGAAGAAAGCCGGACCCCGCCAGGTAAATAGGATGTCATTGTGCCGCAACAAAAGCATAGTCTTAACCCTGTGACCTCATCAGCTTTGGGGAAAGCTTCTCTATTCTCAGTCTGTCATCAGAAGAGCGAGGCTTGCTCTTTTCTCGACACCACCCCGCACACCACAGGTATTAGTTCCCCTCAGGCCCCACCGTTGCTCCTACAGAACAGGAGACAAGAGCTGCAACTTGTGGCAACACGAGTTTTTGCTTTAATGTCTTCATAAAAAGAACGGTTATGACACAGAGAAGCACATTTTGGAGGAAACTCCAACACAGTTTGTGTGCTGATATAGATTTATCTTTAATATGACAAATGCACCACGAGAAAATTTCCGCAAGTAACTTCAGATACATTTTTTTTCTCCTGTTTTTTTGCTGCCCCACATTTCCTTCAAAGCGCACCAAAATGACTTTCAGTAAAAGCAGTACCAATTGTTCTGTGATCACGCTAATCGCAACGCTTTAGCAGATTGAGAGCTTTGAGCGCTGAAAGCAAAGGCAACTCAAGCTTAGCATTTAAAAGCCTTTTTTTTCCCGCCTCACACAGCCTGCAGCCAAATGGCACTTGTGTTCTGACACGGCACATAAACACACACAAAAGAAGTTATTAGCGTAGATGCAAATCAAATTACTAGCAGTGTAAACTGCTATTCCTCCCTGCACTTGGGCCTGTAATTACTCTAGCTTATAGGACTTTAATGAATGCTAATGACACACCACTGCAAGGCCATCAGCTAACACTTGTGAGGTTTGGTGATTTTCACTTAAGTTATGAAAGCCTGTTTGTGTCCAACTGGATTCCCATTCACGCCGCGCTCAGTCTGAAATTATAAAACATGCAAGAAACAGTCGGGAACAACAGCCAGCAAGTCATTTCAAAATAAAAGACCAGAACCGAACGCAGTCGACCGCATCACATATAAAGTGCGTTTTTGCATTTCAAAAGAGATGACAAAACTCAGCTAAACAATGAATCTTGTCAGTTGCACATGACTCAAACAAGTATCTGTTGTGTGTCCCTCATTGAATCAGATTTCATTTAGCTGGTTTTTATTTCCTTACTCCTTCATTTTTGCTTGACAGTCATTCATAATAACACAGAGTGAAATGTGCACAATAACTGAACAGTAAATACTTTAAATCTGTGGTTTTAGCAACCAATAGCAAATTTAACACCAGCAGTTTCATTGCTGTTTAACTGTGATGATTTGAGAATCATGGAGCGGGCCCTCTGCTTGGATAAAATATGTAGCTGCCCTTCTAATTACTGTTAAAAGGTTGCAATTGTTTTGTGGACCCACGGTAGACAGTGTAACAACTTAAGGGTGCATTAAATTACATTTGGTGACTTCAGTCATCAACACTAAAATATCAGCTACTCTAAACAGAAAATTGAAAATCCCAGTTAATTTTCAAGAATACAGTTAGATTCTGTTTTCATTATATGATGAAGGTTTAAAATTT